>DVZL01004198.1:0-13151 GCA_018236625.1 Lasaia peninsularis | reverse complement strand
GGTGACCCATTTGCCCGTTTGCCTCCTCTTCTAAAAAAATATTAAATCAAACAAAAATTTGCGCAATCATAATATGGCTTAGAAACGAATACAACCAACTTGTATTACTATTGCTAAAGTGATTCTTGTGTATGACCTATACAATCTTAAAACGAGAGAAAAGCGATGAGTGCCACAGCCCAAAATATCCTATGTGTATATGTTTTAACATAATTATTATTTTGCTCTTGCAACATAAATAAACGAATAATATATTGTTATTAAATTTGAAGATAACTAAGTGTATTTATAATCCAAACCATGTTAAATAAAAATCACGTATTGGAATGATATCAAAAAAATGATATTGTTAATGACATGTGGACACAGGGATACACTATTGAAATAGGGTAATTCATCTTCCACAGATAATAACATTTATTTTTATTTCAAATATAATCAACATTTTCTGAATATAAAACAATTTATTAAACTTATCTGTAATAAGAACCAACACAGCCAATATAAAAGTCATCTGGAATAAAGATAAAAAGCAAATGAAAAACGAGCGTTTTATATGAAAATTACTTAAAGAGACTGAAAAACTAAATCTTTTATCTGGAGGGTGCAGATAAGGATGGGCAGTAATTAAGACAGAATCCGCAGAAGGCGACAGGTGGCAAGTTATTTAAACTTGCTGAGACTCAGGCGGGCGAGTTAAAATAAATAATTTATGTAATATTATCCTTGGCAACCCCAGCTGCAACTAGACATTAAAAATTATATCTTCTAGTAGAGATCGCTATATATTGAAATAATTACACTAAATTACCCACTGTTTAGTTATGATAAATATGACTTTTTGTGATATTATATATTATTATAAAGATATAACAAAACTGTAACTGATCGCTGTTTTTTGAATGGAAAATTTATTTTAATGGGCGGGCTTCATATAAACAAGACAACTCAAAATAATGTTTTCTTACTTTTTCTGTTTGTCTGTATGTTTTAGCACGCTTATCATAGAAACCGATTTGGATGCAGTTTTAAGAAGTATTATGTTGTAATATTCATTTAACTTTTAGTGTTTATTTCATTTAAATCAGTTAACTAATAAAGATGTAAATTTATGTAAATCACGTAATATATATATATAAATTTAAAAAGAGCTCTGGTATCATATCGAATTGATATTGAATGGGGTTCAACTTAGGCTGGAAACTCGTCAGTTGAACACGGACCCGCGTGGAGTATAGTATAAATAATTAAATATAAATATGCGGAAGAAGTAGCAGGCACAATTAGCAATTAAATAAATTTAGTCAGAGGACATGTGATGTTCAGAGATTGACTTCATTTAATACAATTCACTGTATACAAATAAAGTGAAGTTATTGTCGATTGCGATGATAATAACAATGGTAATGATAATAATGATGGTGACGATGATACTAATGATTCTGAATGTATTAATGATGAAAATTATTATATTGAAACCTTTAATGACTCTAAAGTGATGATACTGCTTGACTTAATATTTCTACATTCAACATATAAGTAATCTCGTAATCTCGTAGATAGTCATATCTATTGAATACAATCATAAATGTTACTGAAACTTTATCATAAGCCTTACCGTCTTTTAGGAACTCATAAGCAACAAATATTCATATTATGAAAATATATGCGCATAGTTACAGTAAATAAGGCGCAAGTAGAGAACTTAGAATATTTATTGTTTCAAATAACAAGTTCATAGTATCCATAATTTGGTTCAGAGCCTCACTTCGGCCTAAAGCTTCAACCGCAAAGTTGCATTAAGTACGATGTCGCACACATGATCAAAACCGTTCAATCTATTCAGAACTCAATTACTTGAGACTTAAGTTTCAATTTCAATTGGGTGTTCTTCGTCATGGTATTGTTCCTAGCATATACCTTAGGATCTGTTGCGAAGGCGTCTTGAGGCAGACTAACTTTAGTTTTCATTACGATATTAGAATGTCTAATGTGCTTGTTTGAAACTGTTTAAAGTCTAAGAAAATCTCTTATGATAATGACTTCCACAGCTTTAAATTGAGTTCTGATAAACTTTTATTTGTTTATTATATTTATTAGTTATACTGTTACAGGTATCAGTTTAAAAAAATATGCATCTGTTTTTAGTAGTACTACTGGTTTACACCACGAACCAAAAACTAAGTCACTTGAATGTAAAAGGAATAATATTATTTTCTTTCATATATATATATATATATTGTGTAGAGTGCTTAGCTCGCTTTGCACAACTCAGTGCTTAACTTAGTATCAAAATTTGTGAAGTAGCGCTCACGGAAAGCATTCACAATAGTGAGATAGGAAAAAGAAATTATCGGTGTAAAAATGAGAAAGGGCGTGCTTCAATGGTTTGATCGTGTGATAATGATGTTTGTATGAAGAGAGTAACGAATGTGTAGGAAGCAAGGAAGAAAGTAGGTAAGTATTTTGGAGTCGTGGCTCTTAGCACTTGACACTCTCTGCCTATAACGTATGCCATATTAATGTGAAGAAGATATTATGTATGAATGTTAAATATAAGTTGTTCTGTTAGTGTTCGATTCTGAAAGATTAACTTGTACATGTAACATAAATGTGTTTATAGACGACAGTTATCTCTTTCCTCCACGAGAGCCGCCTGCGATTACGGTAAGTAGCTTAAAAATCTTTATTTAATCCAGAAGCGTAGCTACCATCTTACCTGCCATATCAACGAAATCCTCAGGCCATGGAGTTGCCAGACTAGCTTATTAAAAAATGAATAAAAACTTTTTTATTTCAGAAATGACAAACTTCAAAAAAACTTTTTCTAGAAACATCTATAAAGCTTTCGTTCAAAAGTTGGCAATACCCTACATTGGTTATCGCTTACTGCAGTAATCATGTACATTTTCAAGTGTGACATTGTTAAAATATACAGATATACATATTTAATATGAATTCTTTGTAAATATTTTGATCTATGAGGATGAATAAATATTTCTTTTAATTTTGCGAACATTTTTTTTCTTTTGTGGAAAATGTTTACCGTTTACAAGGACAAGACACATTACGCAACTGCTTTTCTTCGTATAAACTTTAACAAAAGCTAATACTCCTCCCACGTTGATTTGGCCAGCTGTAATTGGTGGAAGGTAATAGTATTTTGATTGACGTACTCTTGTGACCTTTAAACTGTTTGATGGGACCATCTAAAATTACCAATAAATTTAGAAACATCAACGGAATAGCTTTTAGTGTTTAAAATATACCTTAATTATTGTTGAAATTAATATAGTAAACACATTTGTATCTAATATTTTTAAACGAACAATTCTTGTATATTTATTTATTTATTTACACCGGCAATCTCGGAAACGTTACAGCTCTAATGATTTCGATGAAATTTGGAGGTTAAAAATTGATCTAGATAGGTCTAGGTCTCGAAATTAATCACTATATTTATACAACTATATCAGTAACACTTGGTGTAAAATAGTACTTACTCAGGTTTCGTAAACTTATAGGATTGTGTAGGTAGGCGAAAGCTGACAAAAAAAAACTACCGAGCCAAGCTCGGTCTTCAACGTGCTTGTTAAGTGAAAAAAAAAAAAGAATTCGAATTTTATTTATTTTATGTAAATGAGATATTATTGAATTAATTGTTACTATAGGATACAAAATGTTTTAATAACATTATGATTACAATATGTATGCAAATAAATGAAATTTGAGTGTCTGTGTGTAATATTAAAATAATCACTTTTTATCAAATGAATATGTATATTTACTAGGTACATATACCAAAACACATTTTTTTAGAATTTTTGTCTGTACGTCTGTTTGAGACCGCTAATCTCCGAAAAGGATGAAACGATTTTGACGGGACTTTCACTGGTAGACACTATGGAACGACTTAGACTACTTTTATTTTCGTCCTTGTGTATGAGATACAGCATGGTGACAAACGAACAGGCGGACAGCGGAGTCTTAGTAATAAGGTTCCTGATTTTACTCTTTGGGTACTGAACTCTAAAAACACAACATTTATGATTATTAATCTGCATACGCGATGTAACAAGGAGGATATTTCACGTAATGTCATGGTCGTTTTATCCAGTACAGCAATGAATAAACCTTCCAAAGTTTTGCGGAACAACTTTATACAAATGGCGCGGTTGGCTTCTGTATCGCGGTGGTGCAAGCGAATGTAGCCATTTAAAGGAATCACAATTGAATTAGGATACGCCGTGTGGTTTTGATTTATCTTCCAATTAAAGTTTGTGAACTTTTAATTTATTTTTAATTTGTTAAATTCTATTCATTATTCAGTTTATTCAATCGTAAACACGTTATTCGAGATAAAGGGTACATACAGTAAATAATTTAAACGCAGTAAAACGACCTACTTTTGAGAATTTATGTTGTGTACTGATTAACTACTTGTGGTCACGATTACAACCGCCAAAAGTACCTCCACACCTATTATCCCCGAATTGGTAAGCAGAGATGTGCTAGTATACCCACGACTCCTAAGTCCAGTTATAGATATACCCACTAGAACACCCACGATTAGCCAAGGTACTAGGGCCCTAATGTGATAGGTGGCAAGTCTATCGCCACTTCGAGCATATTCCAATCCCGGACAATGTAATGCTTACTTAGAAAAATCTAAAAATTATTTCGAGAAAAATTTCCCGACCTTGGAATTGAACCCATGATCCCACGCAGCTAACGGTCTTAACAGGCAACAGCCATACCTTTACTCCACAGAGGTTTTTATTTAATTATTTTATACATTTTTTAAATGAAAGTAGCCTAAGCCATTCCTTATTACATCAGCAGCTGTCTGTTAGTGAAAATCATGTAAAAATCAGTCTAGCTGTTTCAGAGATTAGCGGGTACAAGCAGACAGACAGACTAGCTGTTACCTGCGACTCCTTTCAATTACTGATTGTGAAAGTTGTTATGACTGTAATTTTTAAAGTACACAAATTCACAACTTGAAAACCTTTCGGCTTAGTCTGGTTACGTTCATCTAAAATCACGTTTAATCTAATAAAAAAAACAAATTAAATCGAAGTACCCGTCCATGAATTATAGCCAAATGCATATTTTGGCTTAAGCCAACCTCTTCCACGGAATCCCCTTAAGTAAACAGGACAAAGCGTTAGCCACATTTCGTCACGATCAGTTCAACAGCTGCGGCATGAATCGCGGCCGGGATACAAAGACAAAAATTCTAAAAATGCATGCAAATAATGTTTCGCACCCCGGTTTGAACCTCCTCAACCTATTAAATATCTTCAATGTACAGATTTCGATCTTTAAAATTAGCGTATTTACGTCTTGTACTCTGGTCCATTATAAATTCATATAGCTGTTCATTATTCAGTTTAGAAGTTTTTATACTGTAAAATGTGCCTTATATTTGGAAGTTCTCTCCTAACTTGTTCCAATGGCGTAAATTTACTGCGTTTCGCGCGATTGTTGCAATCTACCATTTTGGGTTATTCCAGCGCACTCGTTCGTGGTTCGTTAACTTTGCTGTACGAGGGTTCTGTACTTAGTTCATGATTCCACGGCAACCTAGCAATAACAAAAATTGTTTCTCTCTTTGTAAACATCTAATACCAACCTTATTCTTGTTGAAATAAAGTTACATTTACCTTTGAGCAAAAGAATGAAATAAAACTTTCTTGCCAACTTTAAAAATTTATGAACCCCGGGTTTTTTGAATTTGGACAAAGTTTGCGACTGTTTTAATTTGCTTTTAATGTCTTTATGTGAAATTGTACTACTTTTTGAAAAAATGGACAAAAGGATGAAACGAAATATAAGCTAAAACATATGTACGAATTAATACAGGTTATGTTCTTGATAATTATTTGTTTTTTATTTCGTTTCATGCTTTGGACTTCCAGTACGGAACAAAGTGCTTTGGAAAATTTGATTTAATATGAATATATTGTATTTCAAGAACTTGGCATTAAGAAGCGTCTATCTTCCTCAGTACAATCTCGCATGGTCATCTTCTTCTGCCTTATTTATAGGCATGTCAATCTTGTGGTGAAGGGAAAAACAGACGGTATAAGATCACCCACGCGGTGGACTGACCAAATAAAATGTACGGTAGGCTGTCTTCTAAATGAGTTTAGCAGAATGACAGCTAACAGAAGCACATGGCGAGATATCGTGAGGCGTATAGTATCTGCCCCTAACAGTGCTTATGTTTTAATGAGCACGACCATTTTGTTAAGAACGTGGCAACTGAGATGGTGATTGTACATAATATGAGCCTCGGTGGTATAATAAATTCAGTCTTCTATGTCGGTAGTCCAGGTTATAATCCCGCCATGTACCGAAGAATTTTCTAAACTTAAGTACATTTTCCTAGTGCTCTTATGGTGAAGGGAAACATTGTAAGGAAACCCGATATGTGGTCGCTGTTTTATCCCATAAAAAGTGGAAATCTTTCTTCTTTTTTTATAGAAGAAGAAACAAACGGGCAAATGGGTCACCTGATGGGTAAGTGATCATCGCCGCTCACGAACATCGGTAACACTATAAATTTCAGAAATGCTTTGCCAACCTTTTAGGAATGAGTATGCTCTTTACTTTTCTGCTTTTGCGTCTTTGAAATCACGAATACACATACATTTTCTAACAATAATTTATTATGGTTCAGAAGCTATCTTTAAGTTTTCCATTCATTTTGAATTTTAAATATCATAAAAATCCTGCACTATGAAACTTGGTTGAATAATTAAGTTAGCTTGGTCTATAAAATTACACCTGACGTTCCACAGAGAGAGTAAAGTTAAAACGTACGCGAAGCAGTCTGCGATCGTTAATTATCCTCACCAGGACCATAGGATTAATGCCAACGACGGTCTCTGCTTTGTCTGAGTATTACAAAGTACGGGATTAATAGCTGGCAGCAAGTAGGCGATCAGGTATTGATTTTTATAATGAACCACGGGAACTGCAACTGTCGAAGTTAAATCTAATTCGAAGCTCCGACAGAAAAGAGAGGTTTTATAAGTTTAATGCATCTGTCAGTGTGTGTGTGTGTGTGTGTGTGTGTGTGCGTGCGTGCGTGCGTGCGTGCGTGCGTGCGTGCGTGCGTGCGTGCGTGCGTGTGTGTGTGTGTGTAATTTTGTGGCATATCTAGATGATCGGTTCATTGTAATGTGTTTTTTTTAAAAACATCTACATTAAAAAATAATAAAAACGCCCAAATCACCGAAAGACAGGTACACATGCATATACGATTAGCCGAATAAACTATGAACTAAAATAAACTAAAAATGATCGTTCAATTAATGATATATAAAAAAATAGAAAACATATCGTGATGTTCATACCTCCCGCCTCGTTGACCGAGTGGCTAGCGTACACGCCCAACCGCATCGACTAACCGCGAAGCTCAGGTTCGACGGGGACAAACATTTGTGTGATGAATATCGATGTTTGTATCTCCGGGACTGAGTGTTTACTAAATTTATTCTTGTATATATTTAAGTATTTCTATGTATTAGTATCGTTGTCTAACAGCCATAACACAAGCATATAATTTGCTTACTTTGACAGATTAATTTGAAACTTTGCACATGTATTAATGACGGATAACAATGCGACGCAATACAGGCAGAAGACCAAAGTGACTGGTATAGTCCAAAAATGTAGCTAGCTAAAGTGACAGTGGGCTGGTCAAATCTGTCGTAGAACCGATGGCCGATGGAGTAGACGGGTTCTCGAATGGAGATGCGGTCTCCTTTCCTTTCCTGTCCTTTAAGAGGGAGCTGGTAGTGACTGTATCATGAAAGCGGGACATCGGGTCTTATAGCGCACTTTGGGGGAGGCCTACGTATAATAATGGACAAAAATAGGCTAATGATGATGATGAGAATACATATATACGTCTGGTCCCTTGCGGGGTAAGCGGAGTGTATCGAGTAAATTTGAAACATTGCACGCGTATCAAGAACCGATAATAATGCATTTTTTTTCTAGTTTATAGTCTGTAAAAATGTCTTGCTGAAACTGACAGTAAACAAGTTTTGTCTCTTTTTTCCTTGTATAAAAGAATATATAGCATAACTTAAAATAATCCAAAATTACCACCAATTAAGTTATTTTAATCATATTCAAATCTTATTCGAGCTGGCGTTAATCCTGATCAAAACCAGGATCCATCTTCCTATTTATGAACTTCAACTTTGTACAATCTTGAGCATCCTCAATTGTCTGATTATTGGCTCACATGTCCATCTTCATTACGTCAAGCCCAGCGCTTCTTGTGTCCTCCCAGAGACATTGATCTAGGCATTATTACCCCATGTTTATCCTTAGTTTTAGAACTGCATCGCCTAACCACCAGACATGACTCTCCTGCACTTTATCAGCTATCTCACGTATACCAAGACTTCTGCGAAATGTACTTACTACGGATGCAGTTTAAAACCCAGTAAAAAAGTAAATGATTAAAACCAATCCTTTTTATGATACCGTACCCGAAAAGTAAAGACGGGACTCTACTAATAAGATTCTCCTATCTGTTTCTAAAATGATAACAACAAATACTAAGACACAGAATAACGCAAATATTTAAAGAGGATCCCATATTATTAACGACCAAACGGGACCAATAGATGACGCTGTGCTTACTTAGATCGCGGTATAATTACATTAAATATTAAAAAAAGTATCTTCACGCCTATTGTCTCCGAAAAGGTAGAAAGAGGAGTGCTAGTATATCCACGACTCAAAAGTCCAGTCGATATATTAGAAACACCCATGATTAGCCAATGTACGTGGGCCCTGGTGTATTAAATATTTATAATTTAGTTCTACTTATATAAACAGATGGTGTTTCAAAATGTGTCGCGCAAAATGTATACTTATTATGGTTTTACAATATTTAACATACAATACATACATGAGTCCGACTCACATTCGGTCGATATTTATTAATCTTTAATAAATGTTCTCGGAGTATTTAAATATCTTCGTTACGTAAAAAAAAGTATTATTCAAGAAAAGGACGTCTCACATCAGTTTAGAAACAAAAAACCATAAATATCGTAATTTAATAGAAAAAAGGAAATACACACATGCCCAGAAACTTCATCCAAGAACTGCGGAAATCGGTTTGTACGTTATATCCGGTATACACTGACGACATCCGATGGCTTACCTCACTTCCGCCGTATAAGCGGAAATTCGCTTACCAAGCCTTAATATGACGTCACTACGACATATTACACTTACAGGAAATAACTTGTGAAAAAATATAACATCTATATAAAACTAGCTATTCCGGTGAACTTTATGTCAATCTATAACTATGTTAAAACGGGTGTGGGTGAATTGACTTACCTACTTGTTACTCGACGTTTCAACCAAGTTACATTGGTCGTGGCCACTTTAAACCGGCCACAATTAGTATAAAAATTTGATTTAGCCGATTCTAGGACTTACTCGATGTACACGAAAAATTTATAATAATCAGTCAAACCGTTTCGGAGGTGTTTAGCCACAATTTTATATATTATAACACCAGAATTTAATAGGTATATTAGATGTAAATAATACAGTCTCGTTGGTCGAGGGGTTATTTAATTGTTTTATTTTACACATTTCTTAAACAAAATTAATAACTGAAAGTAGCTTAAACCATTCTTTATTAAATCAGCTGTCTACCAGGGACTCGTCAAAATCGCTCCAGCAATTACAGAAATTTGTGGGTACAAACAGACAGACAGACAAACAGACAGATAGACAAAAAATCTAAAAAATACTATTTTGGTATATGTAATACCTTGTAAGCATTTAGTAAAAAGTTGTTAAATAAATAAATATACTGGATAAACTACACAAATTGTCTAACCCCACAAGTTATTTTAATATTACACACAGACACTCCAATTTTGATTTATTTGTATAGACGTTCTAACAAATTTAGAGCGTGACTGATTACCTCTGTCGTCGAATATACGATTCGGTAAAAGACTGGTTATACGAATGTTTTTTAGTTTATCAGAAAAACATAACTTTGTGATTCGATTAGTGTTTAAGATTGCACAGGTATTACCGCCTGTTATCATATTTATATTCACTATTTTTTCATTCATTCATTCATCTAGTCATTTGTTCATTCGTTCAAACCTTGACCTGGCTTAGTAAATAATCAATAAACAAATTCATAAGTAATAAGTTATAAGTTTTAATAATAAATTCGAGTATGCCGTCCAACTGGTACAAATTGTGTTAAAGTCCCGAGATCACAAGCTTGATCCAGATTACATTTAGATAATTGAATGAGGATCTATTTTCCCTGAGAAAAGGTTCGCTGAGAGTAACAAGAGCTGGAGGCCATGAAACTCGCGGAAAATTCTTAAATAAATTAAATTTCTCATTATTTAATTATCGTTAAAACTTTTAGATGTGGTTACCTGAACGATTTATTTCAAACTTTGTTATACGAGTATATACATTATACAAGTTAATAAAACAATCCTCTTTTACTGTGTTTAAAGAGATAATATCTTCTTACACTGATAATATGAATACAAATAAATAAAATTGGGAGTGTCTGTAATATGTAATATTAAAAAACTGCTTTTTATTAAATGCATATATATATTTACAAGGTACTTAAATATATCAAAATCATATTTTTTTGAGTTTTTTTTCCGTCTGTCACATGTCTGTCTGTCTATCTGTCTGTCTGTCTATCTATCTGTCTGTTTTTCTGTTTGTACTAATCTCTGAAAAGGCTAGACCGAGTTTGACGGGACTTTCACTGGCAGACAGCTGATGTAAGATGAAGTTGCGGGTACAGCTAGTTATTATATAATAGGCAGGCGTTTGATCACCATATCACCTGATGATGCTTGAATGGTAAAATATGCAACATGTCTCCCTATAAACAGCTTATTTACTCTTGCCTGAAAGATGGCTAGGTTATATTTTTCCGGGAATACACTGAATAGTAAGTCGAATTCGCTGCCAGCAAGTGCTGGCAGCAAAACCGACTTATCAGCTGTTTGCATTAGAAAGGATGAAATTTCGTACGGATTGATTTTATACTGACGACAAAAAGGCAGCAGCAGCAGCTACCGCCCGCGTCTAGACAAATTATAGATTAGAATTCACTTGAAATAATAAAGTATCTCTTAGATATAGAAAAATAGGTTAAGGTTGTGGTACTTGGGTAGGTGTTTTTTATGAAATAATACACATGGGTCTCTGGATGATAAGAGGCAACCGAGGCCTATAGACAACAGATATTGTAAATGCGTCACTGACTTATGTTTGAGCTGTTAGACCGTATGTTCAAGTCTACCAGTCTACCCTCCGTACTGGAACTTGACAATGTCATTATGGCAGCATGAATGCATGAATAGATAAGGCAATGGATCCCTACATGGACAAATTGCTGCATAGCACTCTATCATCAAATGTCATGTTGTAAGTGACCCAGATAATCTATGCTCGCCTGGTAGGGAGACAGGTATTCTATACTGAGGACCTAGTCATCACAGGGAAATGTTCCCTTTAAATGAGACCCTAAATAATCTTGGAATGTATTACTAGGTTGACATTGGGACTGAAATTCTTGTTATCTATTATCCGAGGTTGGTGTCAAAAGTCTCCGGAATCGGCGTATTTGTATGAAGAGAGTAATAAATGAAGAAATAATTAGGTAGGGTAAGTGTGTATAAATCATTCGACTCGTTACTCTCTGCCTACCTGAAAAGGAACTTGGCGTGAAGATATATATAGGTATTAAAATATTTAACACCCGCTGGTTGTATGACCGCACGAACCGGAACGCTGACTAGCGTTCGATCCTTTCCACCAAGGTGTGATTAATTTCGAACGTTTACGTTATCTAGTTCAGGAGTTAACCTCCATCTCGCATTTACTAAATAAAGAACCCCTTTTTAGGGTTCCCTACCCAAAGGGTTTTTACCCTTAAGACTTCACAGTCCGACTGTCAGTCTATCTGTCACTAGGGTGCATCTTAAAAACTGTGACAGTTAGAAAGTAGAAATGTACAAAAATTATGTATTTCTATTGCCGCTATAGGAAAAAATACTAAAAATAGATTAAAATTAATATATGGAGTTTGCTCCCATACAACAAACGTTATTTTTATACCGTTTTTACAGACAACGGTACGAAACCCATCGTGCGCTAGAACGAATTCGCACTTGGTTGGTTTTTACGTATAGCAAGGATCTTTACTCTGATAAACTACGTGTATTAAGTAGATTAAGGTAAGAAATGGGAGATTATTTGTGTAACACTTCTGTATATGCCTTGTTTTGTGCACGTAGTGTATTAGTATCAGGATTCTTTTTTCATGATAATGTATCCAGTAGTAGTATCCAGTTTCGTTTGTCGTAATAATGTAGTATGATTGTTAGTATTCAGATTCTTGTTTTCATGATAAATTTTAATATTTTCATTTTTCCTCGTGTAGGTTCGGGTCCTCTGTGTAGAATAGGCCAACTGCCTTCCTGCCAGGCAGCTCGTAAGAAGTTAATATAGGTAAACTGGGTCACTACCAACATGACCACTGGCGGTAGAGTGCTGTGCAGCAATTCGCCCGGGTAGGGATCCACCGCCTATTCCTGTCGCCATAATGACAGTGTCGCGTTCCGATCCGGAGGGTAGAGCAGCCGATAGACTTTCACGTAAGGTCTAACAGCCCGACCAAAGGGCAGCTGCGCACCCACAACATCTATGGTGTCTATAAGCCAAGGTTGTCTCTCGCCATCAGGATACCCGTGTGTCCATTCGCTGTCTTATCCAATGAAAAAAAAAATATAATAGTCTGTGCCAAGATTTTTTATAGTAATGAATTACTTTATAATAGTTAGAATCATGATTTTTTTCGTGGTAAGGGTGTATGATAGTAAAGTATAGAAGATGTATTTACTGGTGGTTATGCGTTGGGGGTTGAAAATACTGTTACCCTTCTTTCCAAAACTGAATAACTATATTGACGAACACTGACGTTATGGCAATAAGATTTTCTATAGAATAAAAGGGTTGAAATGTGCCCGAAGTGGCGTTAGGCTTGCCACCTATCACATCAGTGCCCTAGTACCTTGGCTAATCGTGGGTATTCTAATGTATTA
>DVZL01004197.1:0-13152 GCA_018236625.1 Lasaia peninsularis | reverse complement strand
ACTTTAAGGCTAGAGTGAATACGCTGTTTCTAGGTAGGCATGTTTCATCTTCCACCGCATCTTCATTTAACATTAATTGAGCTGGTAGTCAATCAGTGATGAATTTATCATCAGATGATCTGGCAGTCAAATGTTGCCTATTTTATATGAAATAAAGTAACTATTCTCAAACCGCTTTATGTCATGACTTGGACAGATTTATAATCGCCACCGTGGGAAGTGGAGCGAGACTTTTTCCACGATTATCCGTAAACACGTTACAGTATTGTTACACTGCGTTACCGTCGCATTACATTACATTACATTATGCATTACATACTTCGATACACATTACTGGTGTTGTCGCTTTTGTTACACATTAAGTGACGAATTATATACAATTTTCTTATGGCCTTTATATACTGATAATTAATATGTACCTGTACAAACAGAGAGTTTAAACAAAACATACTCGTGAAGCATAGTAGTTAGTATCATAATTTACATACTTCTAACCGTAGGTAGTCATTTGGTTATATTCTATTAATTACGATTTTATAAAAATATTGGCTGAGCCCGCGACTTCGTCCGCATTTTAATTTAATAATTTTATTTTATACATTTCAAAATTCTAATAAAAACGACGTTTTTGTTAAGGATGTTGTTGTTATTAGAACTTTCGTCTTAAAAACGCGAAAAGAATACAGCGATAACTAAAAATAAGTTCAGTTAACCTGCAACAGAATCATCGCCAATAAATGACTAAAACGGTGGCGGCAGGAATATGTTATTCTAGCTGTGCCTGTGACTTCGTCCGCGTTTTTATTTCATTATTTTATTCATTTCTAAAATACAATTCTACAGTAAAAGTAGCGAAGCCGTTCCTTATTACATCAACTGTCTGCCAGTGAAATCCCGTCAATTTCGGTCCGGCTGTTTCAAAGATTAGCGGATATAAACAGAGAGACAGACAAAAATTCTAAAAAATACTGTTTTGGTATAATATGTACCTTGTAAACATAAATATGCATTTTATTAAAAAAACGGTTATTTCAATATTACATAAAGACAATGCAAAATTGTTTATTTGTATAGATACGTCACCTATGATATCCGATGCCTTCCGATCCGATACACTGTGCACGAGACATAATAGCAGAATATGCAAATTATTCAGTTATAGCATGTTCCTGGAATCACCTGGAATCATCTGAAATATAAACATAAACTGCAAAAGAAAAAATCCAAGTAGTTAAAGGTACTTAGGCGTAACCGCGAAGTTAACCAATGTTCCTTCTGTTTTAAAGTCAAACACTCTTACGTAAGCCCCAGATAATAATATCAAGTTAGAGCTTCAGTAATTAAACTAAAAGCCAGACTACGTTGCATTGTTTCAGCCACATTCTAGTTCTGATACACCATATTTTGCTTAAAGTTCAATCGAGTTCTAAGATTACGTTAATAATACTAAATGTTTAAGTTTAACTTGAGTTATTTACATAAAATCAAATTGTATATAATTAACTTCAATGAAACATTTTGACGTTCATTTTAGAAAATAGTGACGTCATGACCCCAGCAACACCTTCAACCAATCGAATTGCAGAATTTCAAATTCACTTAACATTTAAAAAATATATTTAACGTTCGGATAAATCGAGATCTAATTATTGTCCTGGAATATATTTAATGAATAGAAACCGATACACATAATTATATCTATCGATTATTGTGATAATATATAGATGTAATTATAAAACATTGGTTCTTGCTCATAACAACAGTCGGTAATAAACTCCAGATAGAGTCAAACGTTAGGAGTAATTAAAATAACAATAAACATCACTATATTTTGAATATTTTTGAAATACACGTGAGCAGTCTCATAGAACTACATTTCTTTGTTATTTCAACATAATTGAGTAAATTATGTGAATATGCAAGGTCTCCAAAATCGTATTATATGTTTTAATGTTTTTAACAGTTAAGGCGTCGAGCGACGCTTGATGTAATTTAATTAAAAATTCAAATTTCTAGAACCCTCCATTACAAATTCAATTTTGTTTTAATATGTGTTTTAATTTATATCTTTGTTTTGTGACTAATCTAAAGTGATCTAGGCACATGTTAATTGCTATGATTTATTAGTAGGTTGCTGAGGGCACTAGAATTTTATTTGGTTTTGATTAGTATTGGGTCTGGTTTCCCTGCTGAGTTGCAGAGGTTACATGGCAGCCGCTTTGCGTAGAAAATGACGCCCTTGTTTAATCCTGTAAATTAGATGTCCGGCCCCGATATCGCGTGATATAGAAACGGGATGAGACTAGAATGAATAAACTAATACAAACTGCATTTTTTCCTGTAAAGACAGCGAACTATCTTCTGATAGTAGGAGACAACTATAGGAACACGTACTTATTGTTATACTTAGTCAAAAAATCTTCACATTTAAGCCTCTAGTTAGCAACGCGTTTCTATGCATTCGACTTCAAAAAGGAGGATGTCACAATTAGAATTCGACTGAGTATGACGCGATAATTGTGGGTGTATTTTTTTTTATGGAAAAAAGGAGGCAAACGAGCAAGCGGTTCACCTGATGGTGACTACCGCCGCCCACGAACAACCGCAATACCAGGGGTATCACAATTGCGTTGCCGACCCTTAAGAAAATAGTACGCTCTCTTTTTGAAGGTATATAAGTCGTATTCCTTAGGAAACACCGCCGCCGACAACTGATTCCACAAAGGTGTAGTACGTGGCAAAAAATGCCTATAAAATCGTACAGTAGACGATCGCCACGTATCCAGATGGTGAGGGTGAAACCTTAAGTTTTGAAACTTAAGGTGAAACTTTAACTTTTTATGTATCTCTGCTTACCTCTTCCGGGATGTGAACATGAAGATATTTGTTATTTAAAGTATCGTTATATACCTACAGTATCTACTGTAGGTAGATAATTATCACGTTAGACCCGTGTGCCGGCTACCTGGCTCTCGGGCCCGGAACACGAAAATGTTTTCAGTTTTGCTGCGTTTAAATTATTTCTGTCTCTGAAAAAACCTCTGTCTCTTCATTAGTCTGTACTCTATTAAACGCTACAATTCGCTTATCGATGAACAAACGGATTACAAGTAACAATACCATGTTAAAACATCTCGTGGGCACCAACGAATCAATATACACCTCGGAATATCGAAACAATTACAGACACAACACCATCTACCAACCGAAATCGAACTCTATGCCGTTGTTTTAAGAGTTTTAAATAAAAAATCGCCCGCAAAATAATTTTGTTAATGTACACAGATCAACATAGATTAACACGTCGAATGTATTAATGCAATTCTCATCCATCAACAATGTATTTAAAAGCGAGAAGGGTCTACAATGTTTAACAATTACAAAATAACGGAGGTGCTAACTGTATGAGGTGGTTGCAAGCTATTCTCGACCTTTGGAATCACAAATGCGTATATTGTCAGTCGATATTTGCATAATAAAGATTATTAAAACTTGTTTAGATGATATAGGTTTCTCCGGGTTGAAATTGTTTCGACACTCTATTAATGTTTGTTTGTGTTTGATCATCGTTTAGTAGTTCGATTAGTTCATTATGTTTATTTTGTACCGTTTTAGCAATTATTAAGAGTTTGGGAATTAGTAGACTTATGGGAGGTATTTAGCACTCTGTCTTTTAGAATTGAGGCCTAAACTTCGTGATACAACATTACCAGGGGTGCTATTTTTAAATTATCACCTTTTTCCGTATCAAGGATGATAAATGTTTATTGCCACAGATGATATATTTAGAAGCAACAAAATTTCTAGAAACTTTGAATAAAAGATATTTTAATTTTCTTACTTTTGAAATACACTAAAAAAAGAAATTTAATCACAAAGACGATTAAAAACCTTTCCCCTTAACTATTCTATTATAAAACACATTTTAAAAGATTTAAACCCGTTAAGCCCTACTACACACGAATTTACTTGCAGTAATACATAACAGACTTACAAAAAACCAGTCAAATCCAGAACCTCGTTTTGAAATCGGTTAAAAATAAAAATTGAAATTCAATTTTTCACCGACCATTGATTTTTATGAACGAACGTGAAGTTATATGCTCTATAGATATAAAGCAAGCCGTTACAGTTAGAAACTTATTCCTCGTATAACGTAAGCATCACTTAGAGATTTTTTTCAAAATTAAACCCCCAAGGGGGTGAATAAGGTAAACGTCAGCATAAACTAAATAACGCCTACGTTATACATTTTTCATCGTCAGCGGTTGGTTAAATCTCCCACATATTTTACATGAATAACACATTTATTTCAGACTGCCTCGTTGGCCGAGGTTCTAGCGTACATGCTTAACTGCGAGGCTTGGGTTCGATTCCAGACGGGGGCAGACATTTGTGTGATAAACATAAATGTTTGTATTTCCAGGTCTGGGTGTTTATTGAATTTATCCTGGTATCTACTTAAGTGTTTCTATGTATTAGTATCGTTGTCTAACACCATTACCAATAACACAAGCATATCATTTGCTTACTTTGGGGTTAGGTCAATAATTTGTGTAATTTGTCCAATAATATGTGTTATTATTATTATTTACTTTTTAACAGATCACTTATAATCTAAATGAAAGTAATCCATGTAATCTTAGATAATTACATGTGGTTTTCATCTATACAAATAAATAAAATTGCAGTGTCTGTATGTAGATAATATTAAAATAACTGCTTTTTACTAAATGCATAATAATATGTATGTTTAAAAGGTACATATTATATATCTAAATAATATTTATTACATTTTTTGTGTGTCTGTCTCCCTGTCTGTCCATTTGTACCTGCTAATTTCTGAAACGGCTGGACCAATTGACGACTGATTGACTAATTGACGGGACTTTGACTGGCAGACAGCTTATGTAATAAGGAATAGCTTGGGCTACTTTCATTGTAGAATTTTATTTAAGAAATGTAAAAATTAAAATAATAAAATAAAAACGCAGACGAAGTAAATAATCCCAGTACGCGGACATACCTAGGGGCAATAGCTAGTTTCAGAATCATCGCTTTTGTAAACCCTATCGTGAACACAAAACCCGTAAAATCCAAATGATCAATGATCAATTATTTATTCCAAACGGTCTCTTGATTAACCTAAGATATCTCTCAATAGCTTTATTGGATGCTTTTATTAATGTTAAGTTTGTTTAAAAATTCCACGGATGTTTATAGTGTGTTCAACTTATTCCAAATGGTTGTGTTTGTGGGTTTTTTAATCACAACAAATGTGCCGCGTGATTAAAATGAATCCATTATAATCATGATTGTTTTCACGGATTAATCATAATTTGTATTTATGAGACTGCATGACAAAATAGCAGAGGGATGTCTAGCTAATGAGAAAACATCATAATCTTAGCGTTAGTTCCGGTTGCTAAGCATGCCTAAGCGAGGGAACCCAGGGTTTGTTTGCTATGTAATAGCAGATCTTTTATATGAATTCCCTTAGGTATATAGTACATTCGCGTAAAGGATTTAATACTTCATAATTACCCGCTGGACTATTAACTAATCAAATCACCAATAATCATAAAGTCAAATTCAGAGTGACCAATAGACTTGTGATACTTTTAAACGAAACTGTTGTGTCCTAATAATAATACACCTTTACCTGGATGATTCTTAAGAAGAATGTAGTGTAGTGGGAGTGGATGACACTGGTGCGTTGCCAATCTGATGGCGAGATGAAACTGTGGAATAATACAATATTATGTCAAAACAAGTGTTATACAATCTAATTATTTATAAATGTCAAAATTAATTGGCAACACCGAGAGCTGCGGTAATCGAGCATTGTACAAATACCAGAGTCATTATTAGGTCAGCATCCAAAAAAGATGACCTTTCAAGTGATAATACATCTTAACAATCGTGTAATAAAATATATATTTGCATAACAACGTCCGATCGTCGGACGGGTTTTTTTATCAACGGGCATTTATCTTGAAACAATAACCATTTTAATATTGTGTGAAATACAGTATCATATCGATGGCTGATAAGTTCTGGCTTAGATTATATTATAGAATAGAGTGAGTAACACATTATTTGTTTTATTAATGTTAGATTATGATTTAGGTTTAATTCACTCATTCGTATGTTTATTTTATTGTTGCAATATCCACAGTCTACACTTCTTAATCTAATTCTTTATTTCTGGTTTGTATTTCGTAATATAATTCAATAATGGACCAATAATTTTAATAACAATAAAATCTAAATATATCCCGTTACACTTGCCCTCTATAACTATATAAACGTCATAATTTATTCTAAATATTAACTTTATTATATTAAATTTTAACTTAATTTTTGTTTGGATTCATATAATTTCCCCCCATCCAGTAAGAACTGTAAATGTAAATGTGTATTAAATAAATCCATATTTAAATTAGAATATGAATTTATTTAATATATTATAATAAATTTAATACATTACACAAAGTATGATCAAAATGCAATTGCCAAGTTTATGATTATATTTATTTACTTTAAGTTTATTTTTTTTTAATTCGATTTTTTGCATCATTACTACGTTACAACTATACAACTGTATGGAACTTTTAACTCTAGACAATAAAAAACTCTAAGGTTTTTATAGTCTTGGTTTAGCTTTGACCTAATATTAATAATCATTTAAATCAGAGGCTTTGTTTTTGGGATCCATTTTGAATGCGGAGACGAAATCCATATATTATCTTTATTGTTTTCAATATCTGATCTCACTTCTGTGATACGTGATAAAACTTTGTTTATTGATTTCTCTCGATATATTCTTAGGATTAATGTATAATATGTTTGTAAACTGTTATTATGTAAAAAAATGTCTATAAATATTTGTAACGGAATTCCAATCTAATCTTTGATCATATAGTGCTAATAACATCGTCGTATTAGCGACTTGTCCTGCCCTCGCAAGGGTATATTATACATGTTAGATACGTATAAATCTTCATTTTGAATCACTCTATTAAAAAACCGCATCAAAATCCGTTGGTTACCTTTAAAGATCTAGGCATACATGGGGACAGACAGGAATGTATTTTTTTTTCAAATAGGTTCAGCTGTTTTGACGTGAAAGCAAACAGCCTTTCACATTCCTAATATGGTCATAAATGACAAACAACCCTTTAGTTTAAACAGTAGGTACTATCATTAAAACAAGTTTAATTTTAGTGGATTAGAATAATAAAACAGTGAAAGTAAAATTACATTAATAAAGTTACTGAATATTAGAAGAAATAATTGAAGAAGAATAGTGGATAACACACATTTTTGAACTTAATAGTAGGTACTCGTATCAATCATTTTAACACACTCGACCGTGAATAAAATCAAAATGTTTTGTAATTTGTTTTAGTGCTAATAAAACTATCATTAAAAATGTCTATAAAAATTTATGATCTGTCTTTCTGTGTATTTATATTTCTAATGTTTATCCTGCTTTCTTATCTCGCGATAATAACTGATTATATTGTTGTCGACCTCCTTATCTAAGGATTTTATCAAGATCTCCAATTTTTACAAAGAACGACTACTTGGCGATGTTCGAACATAGACTACCGGAATGCAAGTCCAAAATGCTAAGCACTAAACCATCGAGCATTTCTATTTATTTCACATTTATTGATATAAATTCTATAAAAAGCACAGATAAACTTTTAATACTTGATCAGCTGTATTCTGCTATGCAGTAATATTATATTATCCCACAGATGAGACACGTGTAAAACAATAAAATTGCACAAAAACTACTTTAACATCAATTATATTATGTTGTCTGAATTATCTATCAAATGCGTATTACGACAGGTACTTTGGCCGAGGTGTTATCGTACATGTCTAATGTAACAAGCGAACCGCGAGGCTCGGGTTCGATTCCCGATGGGGGCAGACATTTGTATGATAAACATAGGTGTCTGTATGTGCAGAACTGAGTGTTAATTAAATTTATACTGATATTTATTTAAGTGTTTCTGTGTATTAATATCGTTGATCAACACACATAACACAAGAAAATAATTTGCTTGCTTTTTAGATCTATTTGTGTAATTTGTCTCGATATATTTATTTATTTAAATGTAACTCGAAAAGTGCTGTACCAATTGCCACAAATTATATACGGGACCACATAACTCTGTTAAACTATAACACAGTTATACGAAATTTAATATAAAAAATAAATAGATGTGTATGAATTAACGAAATGTTAAGGTTTTTTTTTGTTGAATAAAGCTATCTTCAAACATCGGTTAGTGTGTTATTGACGAGATATAAATGTATAAAAACAATCCTTAAATGGGATTGTATGATGTGTCAAACTTTAATTTTAATCGATTCAAAACATTATACTACTAATTACTACACTTACATATACACTAAATACTAAAAATTAAACAATACTTAAAACAAAAACAAAGATTTTTTTTAAATACCAAAAAAAATAATAAATATTTATTTTATTTGATAAATATAAAAAAATATTCAAACGGCAATTCCTTAAAACTTACTTTAATTCCATTATTTGAATAATTATTCATGAATGATAATTAAATCATTTAAATGCATTCCAGGTAATTCATTCCGACACTATCGTATAAGTCCATTTGGAAAATCATTTAATCAAAAATCCAGATTCTTAAACTAATGTATTATGAATATTTGCCAGCTCTTCTGATAAGTTTCGGCCTATCAAAATTTATTAATCTAAAAATGTCGACAAAAACATCTTCATTTTATTTTTGGAGATATAAAAACAATAAATGAATACAGAAAGGGGTCAAGGGTCTTAGAAAGGATTTGAACTCCTACCCTTCGTCTCGCGCTAATGATACTCTTTCCGTGTGAACTATTGAGGATTTAGTTACTGAGGAATTATCAAATAATTATTATCATATGTATAATATTAATTGTATTAAGTATAATTAGTCAACACCATACAATATATTAACAAAGTACAAAATATCAACACAGTATAATTTATCACAGTACAACACAAAATCACAGTCTTCTTCTTCTATGTCTTAGCTTTATCCCGTATTATATCATATAATATCGGGGTCGGAAACCTAATCTAGAGGATTTGACTAGGACACAAGTTTTCACGCAAAGCGCCTGTCATCTGACCTCTGCAATCCGGAAGGGAAACTAGGCCCAAAACTCGATGAATGAATTCGAGTTTCCTCACGATGTTTTCTTTCACCGTAAGGACACTCAGAAAGTGTCCTTAAATTAGAAAATCTCTTTGGTACGCGGCGGGTTTCGAACTTCGGCTACCCGAATGGAAGTCCGAAGCGCGTACCGCTAGGCCGCCGACGCGCTACAACACAACATCACAGTACAATTTTACAACACGCAGTCAGTTACAAAGCAACATGTTTTTTGATAAATGGCTTCAATGTGATAATGACTTTAAAGGTGACGAGTTATATTATTAAAAACAATATAATTAATACAAGATATCGATTAATAAGTCGAGAACCAACATCCGTTTGCATAATGTCAGCTGGTGATGTGAATTTGATACAACTCTACATTTTGTTATTCAATCATTAGCATTTATTTCCTAATTCATTATTAATATATAATGCAAAAAACGCTAATTTTATGTTTATACGAAAATCCGAACAACTATTAATAAAATATATAATATGACCTATGGCAAAACTCAAGCTCATATTGTATTTTTAACACCTAAAACAAGTCAAATAATAGCATAATATAATATGGCAACGAAAGCATCTAAGATATTAGAAGTAAATATCATATCCATATATTCCCAAAGGGGTATGCGGCCATATTAGCCGATAACATTAGATTCCACGATGCGACAGATAAACTGAATAAATTAGTATCGAACAAGTTGCTCTACCCGAGAATTGAACCCGGGATCTCGTGCGCCAACGCTTGACGGAACGGAACTCGACGGACGAAAACGAGCTAAGTCTATATTTTGTAATCAATCTATTAATGATCCGATCTCATAAGTTATAACCAGTAGTTTTATACATTATCTGTAGTTCCACAATTATTTTGAACCGACCAGCAAAGAACGACCTTAGTTATAGATATATTACTGACAGTTCTATTTAGGTGACGGATCGTACAAAAAAACCGCAAATGATAAAAACAACTCGTTTTTCAGATATACATCGTTAAATACGTCTAATTAATAGTACGTGGCTATATTAAACGACTATCGGGAATACAATCAAATCTAAAAGCACGAACGTTATGTAGATGAGTTTTATATAAGCAAGCTTGTCTGTCTGTCTGTGACGCCTGATTGATCTTGAATTACATTTTCATTGGCATTTAAAGACTTCCAATGGTTTATTTCAAAAGTTATGGACATTTCTAGAAACGATTGCCGGCAACTGTTTATATACAATAAGGCTTAATGCGGATGTTAACATTTAAAACTGACTTTGAAAAGAAAAAAAACACATTTATTTACATACGAATGTCATTATGTAATAATAAAAAATATAAATATCATATTTTATATTTGCACACGAAATGTTGGATAAAACTGTACATTTTGTTTTCTTAACACGTAGTGGACAAATAACTTTTATTTCAATCTACGTTGTATTCTTGACGAAAGACCAGTCTATAGTATCTTCTCTATCTAAGAGCACATTAACTATATCTTAGCATAGGCATATTTGACACTGATACTGTGACTATGTCGTAGATTACAAAATAGGTGAGGTAGTCCATAAACTAACTCTAGTAAGAGGTTTTCAGGTTGCATTGAGTTTACATCCTAAACCTAACATAAAAATATTTTTGCCTTATTTGAGTGTGCTAAAAATAACTAATAAATTACAAAAATTAAATTAATGAAAATTAGAATTAAAAAAAAGTAATAACGCAGGCAACATTATTTTTCAGATAAACAAATCAGATAAACCCAGAAATCGAACCTGGGACGTTGTGTGTTAAAGTCAGGCACCGACTACGTTCGACCACAAATACTATGAAAATATTTTTTTAAGCCAAACTGTAATATTACATTTAGTGCTCTACAAACATCAGTTTCACTAGAAAAAATGTAATCACATAATAGATTTTAAGTGATAGGACCTACCGTGGTCAGTTTTTTGTGGGAAGGGTCTAAGTGAGACGTTTGTGTTTGTGAATAGGCCGCCATGTAAAAGTAGGTGCTAACACAATCGTTCCGGAACTCACTGTAATGTGTAGCACTTAACCAATGCAACCACACTTTTAAAAGGACAGTCCTGACTTTTTTTTAATGAATTGCAAAGAAACTAATTTATTTCCTGATGATAAGCTATAGATACGAAATATATTATAAGTTTGAGGCCAAATTTTTCAAGCTGGCACCTACTAATATTGCACCCAACCAATTTAATTGCAAAATCAGAAATTTTGTTGAATTGTTGTTTTGATTGATGACTTCATTAATGAAATAAATTAAAGCGAGTAAAGTTTTAGTAATCTCATTGGCTGAGAGCTTTGCGTACACAGCCAGGAACAACGTTCATCTGAGGGGTTTGGGTTTGATTTCAGACTAGGGCCATTCATTCATCTTCATACATTTATTTGATGAGCATAAATTTAATTTCAGGTCTGCTGTGATAAATGTAGTAGTGATATTAGATATATCACAGTGTTTATATACCTAACCTAATGCATCTAAATCAAAAACATGTAATTTGATTACTTTGGGGCTAGTATTATTTATGCATAATTATAAAAAGGTATTTTACAATTATAATAAATGTACGAATAAATTAAACTTATTTGTAGCAAGAAATATATCACAAATGTATTACATATTACAAGATATTTTCTGTCTTGAAATCTCTTCTCTCTTTCCAACAGCAGTCCGATACATTCAAGATAAGATAGCAGCACAAATATGAGACCTGCTGATGGAAAGTGATTGCATTTATTCCCATTAGATTGCGGCTAATGTGCGGCGAAGATCAGGTGAACCATTTGCCCGTTTCTCTCCTCATCCAATATAATAATATTTCTGTAAATAATATTTGTCCTAAGTAAACCACAATAATGGTGACCGCTACAATAGCGTGTGGCGACCAACAAAAGCCGCTAATTCGTCCGCTATCAATCCTGCTTCATCCGAAGTGCTAATTTAGAAACTCAACTTTCGCCCGCGATCATTGTCGGTGATGAGGAACTTGCATCATCAACACTAAACTGGACTTATTGTCGCTGTAACTGTGTTTGTTTATATTATAATACGGTATTACGCTCCTGTAAATATTACATCAGATTGGTACATATAATATCAATATACTATTATACTTCACCCTAAATACTAATGGGTGAAATTAATAGGGTGTGAGGAAAAGTGCAAGTGTGTTAAAACTAAATACTTATAAATTATCATGTAATAAATAACAATTATGCCTGGAAAAATTACACAAATTAATCTAACGCCAAAGTAAACAAATTATACGCTTGTTATGGTTGTTAGTCGACGAAACTAATAAACAAACATACTTACACTTAGACCTGAACTGACATCATCCTGTCCAGAATCAAACCCGAGTATCGCCTTTATTTATTGGCGTTAAGCAGGTACGCCAAGCCCCGGAACAACGAAGTGGTCAAAATGGAATTTCACTAAGCATAAACGATGATTATTTAGATATTCCTTATCTATTTTACATATTATACATAAACTAAACTTATAATCTGCTTACAAACCTCTATTTTGACAATAGAGCTATAATCATGTGATTTATAACTGCTACTAGTATTATTGGCCGAATTAGCATTTGCAAAAAAATGACACCAAGGATATAGCAATGAAAAGTATCCATTGTTATTTAACCAGAAGTATTACAGGTATAAGTTTGACGTGAATACACCAGCGAGCAAAAATAAAGAGTCGCTGATTAAACGTATTTACAGCTAAATGTTAATATTTTATGATTGAGTGGTTAAATACAAATTTAACAAATGTTTTAAAAACATCCTTATCGCCTCTGTGGTGTAACGGTACAGGTGTCGCCTGTTAAGACCGTTAGGCACGTGGGGTCCCGGGTTCAATTCCCGGGTCGGGCAACTTTTCTTAAATGTTTTTCAGATTTTTCTGAATAAACA
>DVZL01004196.1:0-13153 GCA_018236625.1 Lasaia peninsularis | reverse complement strand
GAGATGAAAATATACACCAAATAAATGCACACATCATAAGAGTACAAGAACTTCAAATAAAGCCAGTAAAATGGCAAAATCCTGAATTAAATTCAACATGTTTTCATCTATTTTAGAAAGTACAACCAAACTTTTAAGATAAGACTTATGAAAATCAATTAAGATGAATCTTGGATTTAAATTGTCTTGACCTTAAACAAATCACAGGCTTTGCCTAGTGTGGACTCCGACAGTAATCATAAGTGTGAAATTGTACTGTTGCATATGTTAAACCACTAAACAAACAATTAAATGAAATCCCCAAGTAATCACATAACATATGAAAAAGTATAATGTACAGGTGAATTGAGAACCTCATTCTTTTTAAAATCGGTAGAATATAAAATATGTATCTTAAACATTAACAGCAAAAAAATAAGCAACAAGTAGTTAAACAAAACTTGTTTGTTACAGCAAACACTATGATCTCTCTGCTTGAAAGCATTAACTCAAAAATGCCATGGCAACAAAGTTTTAGAAGTAGTTACCAAAAAAATAAAAAAATTGAATATATTTAAGCATAAATTGTCTCACATTATTTGCATTTAATTGCCTTAAAGAACTCAATTAAACAAATATTACATTTCCAATACAATGTTTTTTTTAATTTTCACATTATCATTTGCTTATTCACTTTCCAATTACCAGCATACAAATATATTATCTGTATTTAAAAGGGACCATGATTTTTTTTATAGTCCTAGACTGTTTAAGACAAAAAAGACCACATTATTTAAATGTTAAAATAGTGTCTCACCTGAACTGAAGAATCATCATTTACAGTAACTGTGCCAGAGGAAACAAAGATTTTATTTTGTTTCCCATCATTTTCTGTAACTGTTACTACTCCGGGTCTCAACACAGCTGAATGCAGAAAAGAAATATTAGTTTTCCTGCATTGATATGAATATAATATCAATCTATGTATGACAATCCTATACTTTTAACAATATATTAAGCACATGTCAACAAAAGTCTGTACATCAGGTCTAATGGTCTAATCTGTGATGAATCTAGTTAAACTCACAATTACATTTAAAATGTATACTACCTAAATTGATTGATTGAGATACAGTATAATGCTTCTCAATTTTCAACAACTCCAAACCTTTTTAGTTGCGTAAAATAATGATATAAGAAATAACAGTAAATGCAAAATTGATTCAATTAAAAGAAAGATATTTATTATTTAAATAGCTCAATTTTTCTACCTCATGTGCTCATATGGCAATTTTCAGTTTTCGTTGTCACTTAGTCAATTTTGTCTTTTAACTGACAATATAAACTGTAAATGCAAATCTATTAATTACCTAGTGTGGGGACATGTTTTGGTAGTATACCAAAAGCTCCGCTGAATGATGGCACGTCAACTTGTTTTACAACTTGTTTGTCATAAAATACCTAAAACATAGTAAAGCATTGATGATACAAATAATATAAAGCAGGTAGCCAAATTTTAAGAAGCTAATCAGGGTCCACTGCTTAAAAGGCTAGTTATATGTAAAATGTGACTCCTTAAGTCTAAAGTTAATTCAGCCTTAAGTGAAAGGTTTATTTTGTGTCATAAAATCATATTTTTCAAGAGGTTATTACTTAGATTACTTACTTTATTACCAGCAGCCAATGTGAGGGCCATTTCTCCTTCTTTTGGAGCCTCTGCAGCAAATCCACGGACTTGCATTTTTTTGGCCACATTCCTCAACACTGAACGTAATGCTAACGCCATTCTATAATTTAAAAAATATAAATTATTAGGTAGATTAAAACTTTTATAAGGTTAGCTACTAACTTACTTAAATGTTTTAAACCGATTACTAATACAGTAAGATAACTTGTTCTTAGCAATATTATAGTTAGATAATGTTATTTTTTACCCAGGTTACGTTAAAGTAATCTTTATATGTTCTTGTAGAAGCAGTAAAACATAGGTTATGTAATAATTCTTAAACCTAAGTAAGCCCTCCCGACAGCCATTGAATGCAAAGGTAACCTTGTTTGTACATTGAACATAAGTAGGATACTTACGTATATGATTATTCTTTAGTTTTTCTTGAAGATCTTTAGATCTTTAACAAGTTTTATGATTTGGGATGCCCAACTTATTTTTCGATTTCGGCTCAATAATTTCAGCTGTCAGTATTTGACAGTTTCACTGACAACGACAAGTGACAAGCTGACAAGTTGATAAGAGACTTATGAGTATGGAGGGTATAGGTAGGGAGGAACTTTTGTGTTATGAAAAAGTGTCCGTAAAATGCATAAATAAGGGTGGCGCCACATTAGCATCGGGCAAAACGTTAAAAGAAGCGCCAAATATAAAATGGACATGGCAGAATATGTAATCAGTAGCTTTTAATTCGATTCCCAATGATGTTAGTCACGTACTTTTTGATTAAATTAATGATAAAATATCAATCAACGTACTATTCACAGTTCACGAAATAAAATCACTCTAGCTGCACGTTTTCTCATAATAATTCTTTAAGGTTCTATTTACTACATTATTTTGTAATACGCAAATAGTTGAAAGTTTCAATAATGGACTATTTTAGCCAACAATGATATTTAATTTTATAACTCGGCGTACTTCAATTCATTTACATTTTTGAAATGTTATTTATAGCAACAGTTGGACACTTTTTTAGTTTTTCTCCTACATGAAATGTTACTCCTTACCTATACACTGTGGGTATACCATCATACCCTCCATAGTTATGACAGATATTACATCATGACAAAGGTCAGCTATTGGCACAGCCGAACGATTATTTATGCAACGGACATCAATATGAGTGGTACTAAAATCAAATAAAATTGAAGCTTTGTTTAGGTCTGTCCAAAAAAATATTGACATAAGCTTACTTACTATTAATAAAACAATAACTTTTTCTAACTATTCTCTTGAAAATATTTAGACTCGAGTTCATAATCATGAATCACAAAAACGTACATCGATTGATTTAAAACATTGATAAATAATAAAACGCACAAAAACTATCTTTGTCAACGTAAATTTATTGTTATTTAAAGTCAGTTACACAAAACAGAAAAATTTTCAAACACAAAAATAATATGAAATAAATAAATAAATAAATATTCTTTTAACTTGATGTAGGTTAGGTACAAAAAAAAAATGTACCTAATTGATTTTTTTTCCTCCTTTCGTTCTTATCGAACAGGCTAAGACCTTTGGCCATGCTGCCTTGTCTGTCGTAAGTACCTAATTGATATTATAATATGAATAGGTAGGTATCTAAGTATTTTGCTCAATATATTGTCAATGGTAAAAGTCAAATGTCAATGTCAAACTTAAAAATTGAAGCGCGAAACTAATATTGTTTTTGTTTCATAATTTAGTTTTTACTTTTTAATATTATATAAAATGTTTAAACGCAAATGAAAGTTGAAAAATATTATTGTGAAATATGACTTTGAAAGATTTATATTTACCTAAACTCTCAGAACTAATATCGCAACAAATAGAGTATATCACTTGTTTTGAATGGTTAGTATTGTGTACCTTAATATTCTTCACCCTAGCCTTATACCGTTTTCACAAATCAGATGATATCGGTCTGCTACCCAATCTAGAAGATCTGATAAGTTTTTACACAGATCGACTACCATCTGACCTCTGCAACCCAGAAGGGAAACAAGGCCCAATTCTTGACTATGTCGAATTTTATTCAAATTCGACTCGTATCCGGGTTTCCTCGGGATGGTTTCTTTTTATAGTAAAAGCATTGAAGGTAAATATCTCGTAAAAACCTATATTTTTACCTCTTTTTGACATCTTTTTAGTAAAGTAATAGCTTGAGAATAATTAATATATAATTTGCCAGATATTATTTTTTATATATTTGGCTATTATCTTTTATTTTATGCCACTTTTTCTCTTCATTGTATCTATATCATGAATTTGTTTTATCGGTACAAAACTCACAGTAGACTGATTATTTTTAAACCATTTGAGAACTGTTTCCAGGGCCTGAAGTGTTTCTGAATTTTATGACCCTGCATTTGGGGTTGATAGTTCAAATAACGACGAATCTGTATAAGGCTGGATAATTGAGTTTCTACTACAGAAATTTTCAATATAAGTAGTAGAGGAACTCATATTTCAACTCTTAAAAATATTATTATTATTATTTCAGTTGCAAATTTTACACAGTACCTACTACAGCTTCATGTGGCCATACTTTGTGCCTTGCATGTTGGAGAGTTAGAAAAAATTGTCCATTTTGTAGTAAACCAGTTAAAAAAAAGAGTTTAACTTTGAATGTACCATTGCAAAAATTAACTAACAATGAACTCGCTCTCAAGGATAGTTTTGAAGAACTTTTCAAAATAAAGAGTAAGTATATGTCATGTATTCTTTGTTACTAAATACTAATATGCCAATAAATGTTCTATTACTATATTTAAAACTCTTAAATGCTTCTCATTATTTGTATCACACAAACAAGGTACATCATTATATTGCAAGTACTCAAATATTTCCAAAACTAGTCAAGTGCATTGCACAAAGTGGATATATCTATTTTATTTATTTATTTAATCATCTAGAATATATTGAGCAACCATACTCAGGCATTACGACAATTTCAATATGGATAATGACATCACCTAGTTGGTCTGGTTGTTTATTGTTTGGAAACCTCTGTATTTTAGTATTTGTTGGAATAGAAATACATCATCTGTGAAAATTTTTACTGCCTACTTATCACAGTTCATATAATACTGCCTTACAGATAGCAAAGTCTTAGTGATAGTCCCGTTTTTACTTTTAACTCTTTGGAAATCCTTAAACAAAAAAAAATACTGATTATACAATGGTAAATCCGTGTTGGGTGAACAAGTGATATATAATCCTAAAGTTCCGTTCCAATGTTTCCGTATATCTTGCTTCAGTAGTGCAGCTAGTTGAGTCTGAAATGAACAAAAAGAATTGTCAATAAGTTATATTAACATTTTAAAACTGGTTTGGTTCTTTTATTATGCTTTTATTGGGTGCTTTGTAAAGTCAGTTTTATTTTAAAGAATTTGAGATGCTTTGAATATTTTTTAACTGCCTTGTTGGTCAAAGGGTTAGCATACTAGCTGCACTGACTAATTGTGAAGCTTGGGTTCAATGAAGCAGGCATTTGTGTGATAAACATTAATAGATGTCTGTGTTTCCTGGTCTGGGTGTTAATTAAACTTATTCTGGTATCTATTTAACTATTTACATGTATGGCTGTGTCGCAATATTAATAGTTAGTATTGTTGAGAACAGCTAGCCATAACACAAGCTTATGATTACTTATTCTGAGTTATATGAATATGAATAATTTGGCCAGAGATATTTATTATATCATATTGTTTTATTTATTATACAATCACTAAATTTAACAATGGTTTCCCTTTTTGGATTATTCTTAACTTTTTAGTTTGATATCTAATAAGATTATCTAAATTATATTTAATTTCAGTGGAAGAGTGCCTAATTGATATCCCAGATAGTATGTGTAGAGAAAAGGATCCAAACAAAAATGTTAAAGATTGGTTGTCATCATCACAAAACCACTTTTCAGCTCCAGTTACCAATTCCCAACAGTTTTCACAAAAATCTGTTACATGTGTTGAACAGGTTGTGAGTGAAATACAAGTTCATACAGAGGTAAAAAAATTACCTAGTCCAGATAAAATAATACACCAACCTCAGAATCAACAGGATTGGGATAAAATAGAATTTTTACCTGATACTAAAAATATTGGGAATAATGCTAAAGAAAATATTGTTGGACCAATGGATATTGAACCATTTGACTCTATATTAGAAGAAGATGAGTTTTCATTTGATAATCCCCGTAGAAGTTCTAGAAACAAAGACACAAAAAATAGTAATTCATTATTAAGTGCAAACATATCAAGTAAAAGCAATAACCAGCATTCCAACACAACAGAAACAAACAAAAAAATACAAAAACCTTTAAAACCTTGGAATAACCTCAAAAGAATGAAGAAAGAGTTTAACAAATTAAATAAACTAAATAAAAACAAATTAAATGTTTCAATTGAAATGTGTAAGAAAGCAAAGACTTCTAAAGTTCTCAACGTTCAAACTGCTGAAAATGCTTCAATAAACATGGATGAAAACACTCCTATCATTTCTGATAAACAAAACTCATGTGAAATATTAAAAAGACAACAAGAAAATGATGGCGAAATTGCTAAACAAATTGACTTTTGTCAGCATATTGATAACAATCATGTTAATATTGAACATCCAAATGCCTCTAAATACATAAATTCAAAATCTTGTGAAACAGTAGTTACTGACAACAAAAATATTGAAGAGATTAACACACAAAAAGTGTCTTTCTTCAAGAAAAGTGCTTTACAGACCAACAAAAATGTTAGTAAACCTACTATTAATATTGATTATAGTGGGGAATCTAAAAGTCTTATATCAAATTCTGATGACATTGAAATAACAATTAAAATTGGCAAAACAGTAACAAATATCTGTATTAAAAAGAAAGAAAATGATGTGCAATTAAAAGTACACACAGATCAAGAAATTCAAACATCTTTAAAGGAAACTCATGAAATAAATAAAGTAAATGTATCATGTTCACCTTATACACATAATAATGATCAAGAATTGCAGCATACAACTGATATTAATATTGTCAATGATGTAAATACACCAAATAATGACATTATAGTATTACATCCTGTGACAAAATCAATTTCAGTGAAAAAAAATACAGAGTCAGCTGAAACAACAACTGCACAATTTGAAATTACTGAAAGTGTTGAGAAGGAATTGTCAAATACAATGGATAATCCATCCAAAAACAAAAGTCTTAATTCAAGTATTCTGAAAAACAATATTGAGAAAAAAAATCAAGGTATAGTTGAAAACTTGGACGATATCCAAGAGGACATTGAAGAATTAAATGAGCTTGATATATTTAGCAGTCAATCTATAAAAGAAGCAAATGTACATACATTGAAAGATACAAAACAAATTCCATCTACCATATTAATGTCTATTAATAAAAGTAATCGAGATAAGAACAATTCTTCAGACAAAAGACTTAGAGAAGAAGACACTGAAGATCAGTCCCGCAAAAAATTGAAAGTTAATGAAAATACTGATTTAATTCAAAATCAGGAACACATTGAGGAGCAAGATAGTGAGCTTGGTAATTATGATGCAATAATTAGTCAAGTATTTGCAAACATTGAAGCAGATATGCATAAGTCCCAAGGTTCACAAGCAAAGTCACAGACTCAGCACATTAATATATCAAAAGAATCTCAAAGACTACAATTAACCAATAAATCATATGTGAATAAAAAAAAAGATGTAAATAAATCACAAATTGATCAAAAATTTAGTGAAAATGTTTTTTCTTTAATAGAAAAGGAAAATGAGATTACGGTTAAAAAAACTGTTGAGGTGAGTAATTTAAAAAAAACAGCAAAAATATTGTAATAGTAGATTAGTAGCCAAGGGCTGTAAGACATCAATTGCAGCCCGAGATATTTAGGCGCACGAGCGCAGCGAGGGCGCTTATAGTTCGAGGGTGCAATTAATGCATACACCCAAGCTAACTACTCTGCTTTACATCTCGATTGTGAGGTTAGTAGAAGAAAAACGGCATTTCAAGAAAAAGTATGTTAAGAATAGTCTCGGATTCCACTTCCATTGTTCAGTGCAGCTTATATCTTCATCAGTTGAACAATTAATGTTTTTTCCTGATTAGATGTTATAAAAAGATCTCAAAAACACAAAACACAACATTTAAAGTAAAAGTTTTCTATTTCCACCTTTTCTCATTAAGAAGAACGAAGTATGTAAATAACTCTCTAATTTTTTTTTAAAGAACGAAATTGAGCTACGCCGTTCGATATTTAAAATTGATGACAATTATACTCATACGAAGACGAGGCTGAATAGCGATGCAACCTCTTTGCACATTTCCAGTAGATGTACGCGAACTTTTTAAAAGAATGATTTGTTCTTTTTTTTAAATTACTTACCGCCCCAGGGCTTTTCTAGCTACATGATTACCCTAGAGCGGTAACCGGTCACTTACTGGCCCCATTTGGGGGTAATAATGACCTACTCACCGATCATGAGAGATGTAAACGTGATTTTGTGCCGTTTTTATAGATAATGGTACTTCGACTAAACTTCGAGCATGAGTTTGTGTCTCACTTGGCCGGTTTTTCTACTTGTGAGCCAACAACAAAGAAAATTACAAAATAAACATCATATAATAAGGTGGTGTTATTTCTCAAGTCGGATATCTTATATTATTAAAATATTTATAATATAGTACCATCGTCTTTTCTGTGGTTTTTTACGGGGAAAAAACAGCGAACAGGCACACGGGTCTCCTGATGGTAAAAAAAAACCTTGGTCTATAGACATCGTAGATGTTATAGGTGCGTTACTGTCATGTGCGCAAGTCTAAGGGCTACCCTGTCCTCTGTACCGAAAAATGACAATGTCATTATTGCGATAGGAAAAGGTAAGGCGGTGGATCTCTACCCGGGCGAGTAGAATTAAACATTATTTATAATAACAAAAACAACATTGTTTAGTTTCATTAAAATAAAAATCATAATTTACTTATTAAAGATACAAAGCAGGTTCATTACAGTAATCAAGCTTTGTCAAACATAGATACAGATTTTGCGATGCCAGGAACAAACACGGGGACAAAACCATAATTTGTTATTGTTAATTATTAATCCCCGAATGAATAATAGTCGCGCCGCGCCGTTTGTAATTGCCGAATTATTTAGATGATTTATGAAAGGTGCCGCCGCTCGATGTAAATCCTTGATGTTACAATTGCCTAATAAATAACACCATGTCTCCGTAACCTCTTGTACTACACACAGACTTACATTTATTACTCATTTATTTACACTTCTCTTGTTATTTATTACGATACACTAACCTCTTTAATACCTAACATTTTGTATATCTCACAGTACACTTTTTCACTATACTATCAGGATTAATATTAATAGTGTTTTGACATTTTACGGGGAAAATTTTAGTAGCTCTACCTATATATTATGGTAAATTTAGAATGCATTTTGTTTAATTAGCCCCTAGTAGCCCCACTCTTTATACTTTTATCATAATATATTTATTGATTGATTATTGACTATGAATATTTATGACTATTTTGAATAATTCTACGAACACAATAAGAGGCTGTATAGACTGTCATCCTTTGCCTGTTTCTGAACGGGAAAAAAAAATACAAAAAATAACAACTTAACAATATGTGATGCCTATTGATAATTGAGGAACATGTGTCACTGTCACATCCGGTAAACTTCAAGTCTTCTGAGAACACATAAAAGAGATATTTTCCAATTTGGTGCAGTCGTTTGGAAATTATGCGCGTACAAACTCTTCGGTGGTTCGTTTTTAGGGTTTAAAGGTTAAAACGGAACCCTATTACTTAGACTCCCCTGTCCTTCTATCTATCTGTCCATCTGTTTGTCAGTCACTAGACTGTATCTCCTAAATCGTAATATCAAGACATTTGGAATTTTCACCGTTGGCGTATTTCTGTTGCCGCTATAACAACAAATACTAAAGACAGAATAAACTAAATATACAAAGGATACTCCCATACAACAAACGCGATTTTTTACTGTTTTTATAAATAATATTATACCTACCCTTCGGGATTCGCACTTGGCAAGTATTTTTATTATATAGAAAACTAATAACAATACCAAAGTCACTATATATTCACAAATAGTTCCCTTATTATAATAAAATATGGAAATGTGGGTTTGCTCCATGCTATTTGTTAAATAGAGGCTTTGAGTCTTTACAAAATAGTTATTTCATACTTGTATCCAACAATGTTAGTGTTTCTAAAGGCAAAAAGTTGGGCCACCGGACAAATTTGTGTTACCACAAGGCTGGCGTAATAACCAAGTTTGTTTGTTGGTTTTAGAGTTTACTATATGAAGAAATAATATATGCTTTACTTAAACATTTAACATGGCTGGTTTGGCTTGTGGTTTTAAACTGATTAGCGAAGTTTAGAAAGTTTTGAAACCAATTTTTGTATCATAATAGAAAAATTCTTTTACCATTAGAAGCCGACATTATTCTCAATGAACATAGACTACTAATTCCCAATGAACATAGATACTTTTTACTGCGGGAAAATTCTTCATTCCTACGGGAAAACGGGTAACGGAAGAACGGGTAGTAAGAATCTAGAATCTTTCCATACTAATATATTTCACATAACTTCTAAATAGCTTAACCAATTGGGTTAAATTTTATACGTGTATTTCGATGGTTTCCTGTATGAATTAAAAATGTAATTGGACCCGGTAGGTGGCGTTGCTGTCATTATGTCAATTACGAAATAAACGTGTGAAGCCGGGCCGGGCAGCTAGTATTTAAATAAAAAAATATCGTTACTCCCATATCTCCGAAAGGATAAGCAGAAGTACATATATGCACCTACGATTAGCCAACGTCGACTACAAATCCAAACCCAGGCAAGGTTATGTGTTTGTGTTAGGCTAGCTCATGACAGACAAAAAAGATAACATAATAAATTATTATTCATACACGTTTTTTTTAATCAATCGCATTATTGCTGGGAACGTAATAAATATTAAACAAAGAAGGTTTTTGTGAAAAAATCGTCCTTATTTTTCTTTATTTGACAGTAACTCCTGTGTATCGAAAGAGTTGGATAAAAGATTACACTTCTAACAAAAACCTGTCCCCAATATAAACCATCTATCTCATTTTCTAAGGCTTGGCTATTTTACTGCTGCAAGAATAGTTTGTTTAGATTTTATCAACTCTAATTAAGTACCTAAAAGAAAATTGACCAGTCTATAGTCTGCAATGGTACATATTGTGAACAGGTCTTTGCTAACAGTGAAGTGAGAATCTCCAGATAGTCCTTTAGCTTCATGATGACTAACAAAGATATTATAACAGATTATAGCAATAAATAAAAACGTTATTTATGGTTTAAAAAAAAAGTTTGAAAATTAAAAGTAATCACAGTATTCATAAATATTTTAATCTGTGCATATTGATTTATTCATAGTTACGTATTATTTAGCTAAAAAAGAAAATATTTTAGAATAAATTTCCCATACATATAAAAGATCCAAATAAATTTAAAAAATGTATATAATCTAGATTATATAATAAAATTTAAAAGGTTATTAAAATATTGCAGAATATGTAGATGATAAAAATGCTTGGGATTAATAATTGCTCCTCTTCGGAATCTCTTTTATTGCTGCATAGTGTAATTTTTTTTTTAGAAAATAAGAAAAAAGACGAGCTCGCTGAGTTTCTTTCGCCGGATCAATCTCAGTGAGTAGCCACGTTCCGATCCGGTGGCAATTTTTACAATTATATAGACGCGTCACAAGAACCGCTCGTAAGGTCTGTGTGAAATAAAATATTTTATATTCTATTTTATTCCGAAACATTTATATTTATTTATTATATTTTAACATTTAGATTTCACTTTCGTAAAAAGTATCCTACGTGTATACTAATGTATAAACTATAACACTACAAATGCTTTCAAATGATGCGTTTCTAACCCAAGCTGAACCCCATTTAATTTCAATATATTCCAGAGCTCTTTTTAAATTGTTACATATTACGTGATTGATACAAATTGACAAAATTTTTTACTTGTTAACCGATTTAAATGAAATAAACACTTAATGTTAATTGAAGGCCACGGCAACATATCTCTGAAAACTGCATCCAAATCTATTAAGGCGTTTTAAAGATTAGCGTGCACAAACATACAGACAAAAAGACAAAGTAAAAAAACATTGTTTTGGATTCTCTTGCGTATATAAAGCCCATTATGTTTTTTAACTAAATTTTTTATGTACAGACAGCAATTAATTACAGTTTTATAATACGTATAGATTTAAAATAGTACTTTTTAAAAAGCTGAATTCTCGTACCGTGAAATACAATATAATCTAACTTTGAAATAAACATCATCTCAACATTGTCAAGTGTACGTTTGCTGCTATTGTTAGGATGCAGGATTAGCCCCGGCTTCCTGAGTGCCTGACCACACTCTCCCGGTATTTTCCGCACTTCCCAGGAGAGTTTACATTTCCTGCGAATAATATGGTGACGGTTCTGTATGCACTCTTGAATACAAATATCCAGACCCTACTATGGAACATTATTTCGTGTGGAAACTCAATTTATCATAGTTTTTATACATCAAGATGCGTGCAGGGCAGGGATGCGTATCATGGAGTTAACATCCTTCGTTATTTTTATTATAACATTGCGGAAGATTATTTCGAATATAAACTATTAAAATCGTACAAGTGTAGTTAAAATGAGAAAGGGCATACTCCGATTGTTCGGTCATGTAGAAAGATAATATAAAATTAAGACGGGTTTGTTACAACACTTATAACTCGAGATCTGCTGGAACAATTTACATGGTATTAGATTCGCTGAATTTTTCTCCGCCCGAATAGCAGAATAGATCTTAAAAATAATGAAAACTAGATGAATAGATAATTATGAAAAATATATTATTTTCGATAAATGATTAGAGCAAGTCAAACATTTTTGGCAATCCTGTCAAATATTGTAAGTAATGATTAACATTTATGCATTGTCTGTATTTTTTTTTAATCAATTAAAAAAGTTTGAAAAGTGTTATGTGTATTAAGCAATTACATAGAAGTTCCTCAAAATGTATGCGTCCGTACAGAAATAATGATAAATGTTTAACATTTAAGCCGTCGCTCAGAAATTTATTTTGTGAAATTAAAGTTTTTATTTTCGAAAAAAAATCTTAAATTTATTCTATAGGTTAATTAAATAATATTTTTCTATTTCTGTATGTATTATTACACTTTTATATTATCTATTCAAATTCATATTAACTTCTATCATTTAAAACATAATTTTAATTTAAATTAAAATAATTTAATTATTTACAAACTAAAAAAGTGTAAAACCATATATAACCGTATAAGACAGCGAACAGACACACGGGTCTCCTGATGGTAAGAGACAACCGTAGCCTATAGACACCATAGATGTTGT
>DVZL01004195.1:0-13153 GCA_018236625.1 Lasaia peninsularis | reverse complement strand
CAAGGTACTAGGGCCCTGATGTGATAGGTGGCAAGCCTATCGCCACTTCGGACACACGCCAATCCCGGGCAATGAAAATACTAGACATAAAGATTACAGAAATGAGTATACACAGATTTTACTTAAGTGTGGAATGCCCGACAGCAATAGTCTTTGAAGGCATCCTGAACCAACTCATACGCCTTAAGACGTATGTAAGTACTCGGGTTTTTAGGGTTCCGTACACAAAGGGTAAAAAAGTAACCCTATTAATGAGACTCTGTCCATCTGTCATGGAATTGGAATTGTGAATGGAAAAATGGAATTTTCACAGATTATATATTTCTGTTGCCGTCATAACATCAAATACTAAAAATATCATAAAATAAATATAGAAGGAGTGCTCTCGCACAACATGAAATCCAAACGTGATTTTTTTTGCCGTTTTTATAGATTTTGGTACGGTACCCATTGTGCGCGTGTCCAATTCAAACTTGGCTGTTTTTTATTAACAGCATGAATATGTTTTGATGTATACCTACAAAGTTTTTATTCCACACACGTCATGGCAACACTAGTTGTCATCGATCGCGTTTTTAGACTTTAAAATTGAAACTGAATGCTGCAAAAATTAATCCTCTTAGGCCCGCTTTTATAAAAATTCGTACAGAGAATAACCAATGGTCAGTGATAAAAACCATTTTAATGGCTTTTGAAACTTCAATTTGCCGATATTTTGTAGGAATTAAACCGATAGTCCCTCGATGTTTTTTTGCAAAATTATTCTTGCAATACAATAGAGCAGATAAATATAAAAAGTTATAGTTAAATGATATTTTATATACATTGATATGGCAGGCTATAAATTCATCATAAAATAGTGAAGTCATTTGGAAATTTTTAGTGAAATAACCCATCGTTATTCCACTTTTTCTGTTAAATAAACCCAAAATCCTGCAACGATTCACTCCAATGGGCACTTAACTATTCCAACCCCATAGCATCAGTGCTTGTCATGTTCCAATGTGGGAGAAAGGTAGTCGGTAAACTTACCAAAGAGGCTGAACACGTGTGTATTAACATTAAAACATTCGTCATTGGTTATGCCTTTCAATCTTATAAAAACAGTTGATCATAGCTTAGTAAGATTTTCCAAGTATCAATGTTAGTCTGCCACAGTAGGACGATACAAATACTTTGGATCTCAGTCGTATTATACTATGGCAGTGGAGTCCAGTAAGCTAAATGTGTAGTCACTCGAGCGTCATGGGGACTTATTGAATTTTGTCCATTAGACAGTGGGGAAAAAAGTCATGTTACATTTTTATTTATAGCGAAAAAATATTTATAGCGTTTAAAAAATAAAAAAAATTACAGATGTTGGAAAAATGTCTATCCACTAGTTTGGCATAATGGCTGTTGAACATAGATGACTTGTTTTGTGAAAGTTTCTGATCCTTCCACTCCTTTTGTCGCGTTCAAATTGGCAAATTATTTACCCACTCACTCCACCGTAATCTGTATCTTATTCTGTGGGTTTCGAATATATTTTTAAGTCAAATACATGCAGTTCAATGGAGGTGTTTGACGATGGTAAAACGTATCTACCATATCATAATCTGACGCACCCGAATTATTCGCCAAATCCCTTCTTGGGCTCCCCTACTACTCTATTGCTGAATCTAAACACATCAAGGTTTGTGTTTATAAATCTATCACCGAACAGAATGCTTTAAAAGAGGGTTTTACTGTTCTTACATAATAAACTGTAACTAATCTGTAGATTTTTATAAGAAGTATAATAAACTAAATTACGTATCTATACAAATAAATAAAATTGGAGTGTCTGTATGTAATATCAAAATAATCGCATTTATTGAGTGCATATGTAGTATGTTTATATTAACAAGGTACATGTTATACCAAAACAACATTTTTTTTAGAATTTTTGTTTGTCTGTTTGTACCCGCTGATCTCTGAAACGGCAGCACCGATTTTGACGGGACTTTCACAGGCAAACAGCTAATGCAACAAGGAACGGCTTAGTCTACTTTTATTTTAATATTTTTTAGAAATGTATAAGATTAATAAATTAAATAAAAATGCAGACCAAGTCGAGGGCACAGCTGATTCTTTTTGAACTATGCATGTTATGTAACTACATGTAAACCTTCTTCTTGAATCATTTTATCTGTTTAACCGCAATAAAATCGGTTTGGTAGTTGTAAAGTTCTAAGCATACGTAGGGAAAGTCAGAGAAATATAAATAAAAAAACGGATATATCTCTTCTAAACGACGAACAGATTCTAATAATATTTGAAACAAAGATACAGTGGACCTTGAGGAAACATTTATATTTTTTTAATGCAAATAATGGATTTGAGGAAGTTGTAATAGAACAGAGTTTCCCAACTTGTTTTGTCTAACTCCCACTTTGAGAAACAGTTATTTTGTAGCGCCATTTATTCTCCACCTTAAAAACTCAACAACTTTCATTTTGACTGGAGTTTTCCTGGGCTTTCCCCTTTTAGGTCTCCAGCGCCCACAAGGGGGCGTTTTCGCCAACTTTGGGAAAGAACATAATAGATGATAAAAGTTGGTATTGATTGTCGAAGGTAAAACCGTGATTTTCTTATTTAGACTTAGTTACTGTCATTCCAACGGAGCTCCTTCATCAGTTGGTTGAAAATAAAAACTTTCTTTTTACTAATTTAATTTTTAGTCAGGTTTTTTAGTTTCGCATCTATATGGTTTCTGTGATAATTGAAGCTTATATTCTGTCGGACAAGCTGTACCGAACCCGGGCGTTAAATAATAACGGTATTCCATTAAATAAACCATCAGTTCCACAAATGAAAAGCAACAGGGAAGTTAACCATTTCACAATATTTCAATTCACCGAATTGCACTCACAAAATGCTAGTTTTGGATGCTATTGACCGATTTCCGAGTTCTTTTGTGTTTTTCTTTGAATGCGTTGTCAATTCGGAGTATTTTTAAAGTTTAACGATTTACCGATGTTGGTATATTGAAATGTCGGAAACATTTAAATTTGATTTTCATGTTCGTTCAGCGTTTATTTTTTGTACAACTTTAGTAAATGTCCATGGATTCACTCGCGAAGTTTAGAGATTCCGAACCTACTTAAAGGATAAAAATGAAATGATTTGAAAATGATTTATTTGCCGAATATATCTGTTAAAAAAGTTGTTACAAAACAATAGTGTTTAATTATACTAACATACACCGTCCGTCTGTTTGTCACCAGGCTGTAACTCATAAACTGTTATAGCTGGACAGTTGATTTTTTTTATAGATGATGTATTTCTGTAACTACTACTAAAGAAATACTAAAAAACAATACATCTTGCTCCTATGAACTTCAGTGTTTTATAGACGTGGCCTATAGGCAAGTGGGTCACCAGATAGTAAGTGATCATCGCTGCCCAGGAACATCTGCAGCACCTGGAATATCACAAATGTGTCGCCTATCTTTCAGGAATTATTAAATTGTGTTCCAAAAGGTTCTTAAGTTGTATAAAGTTACTTTAATTTCCTAGAAACCTCTGTAGTCGTCGTGTGGAAGTCTCCAACTTTAACTCACGACGTCGCGATAGGGCAACTTGTTGGTACAAAATTGTACAAAATAAGTTCTTTAATTAATCTCAAAAACGTTGCCTAAAATTAGATATGTGCCTAATATAGCGACAGATTTGGCACCAGTCATATCTTGGGTTTTAAAATCGTTAACTAATTGTTGGTGCCACTTATGATGGGGTCGTCGCATCCTTAGAGAAAAAACTGCGGGCAACAACATAAAAAAGCGGAAGTGTAGCCATTTCTCAAATAAAATAAAATTTAGACGACGTATTACGCAATGGCGCTGAAAATATATGCTTTCGCGCGACCGCCTCCCGCGCTCGACCTTGATTACTACGCTGATAGATGTCTGTTTCAGTGTTGCTATGTTAATGAACTAATAAAAAAAACGTAATACCGGAATAAAATAAGTATCAATTGGTACTAACTTAATGCGTAGTAAAGTTTAATAAATATCGAGGTCGATAGCCTAGTGGCACGCTCTTCCGACTTCCATTCGGGTAGTCCTAGTTCAAACCTCGCCATGTCCCAATGAGTTTTTGTTACTTATGTACTACATTATCTGAGTGCTCTTACGGTGAAGATAAAAAGACCTAATCGAAATGATATAAGTATTTGTTTTACGGGTGTTACTCACCGATACTAATACGTACAAAAATAGATATCAGAATAAATTTAATAAACATACATTTTATAAGATGTTTGTTACTCTTTCACATAAAAACTACTGAAATAATTTTAATGAAATTTTACAATAATATAGCGTGTACACCAAAATAACACAAAGGATACATTTTAACAGACTATGTTAAAAAGAGGGTATGTTTTCACGCAAAAAGTATTATAATTCAGATGAAATACTGCGCTTTGATTTCACGTGGGTGGTTAGGTAGTACTAATGTACGTTCATCACCTCATCAAAAAATGTATCTAAGCCGAGCGAATGGTCTTTAGCGTTAGGTGTGTACGCTAACTCTTCATGGAACGAGATGGCAAAATAAGGATAAGTTCTCCTTATCCTTGTTTCGCCATTTCGTTCCATTTAATGGTAAAAAAAGAATTGAGCATCAACACACGCCGTTGGACTGTGATACTTGTTGACATGGATATTAACACTACCTATCTGTGCCCGCGACTTGGTACACGTAGATTTGGCTTTCGCTGACTTTTTAGCCCCGTGTGGGGTATTTTAAGGGGTACGTTACGCCTCTATATACCCCACACGGGGCCGCGTCACGTTCAATTGATGCCTTTCGAGCTGAGCTCTCTTTCATTTTATTTATTTATTTATTTACATAGCGTGAAACATGTATACATAATTGTGTAATAATATAAGTGTTTATCATAATATTTCGTCATACTAGTCGTAGTTCATTATTGATACATACTAAATCTATTCTTATCTCATTATTATTACTGATTATTACAATTACACATTGTTAATTGAAATATCTTAAATAAATTGAAAATAAAATTTAATTATTTAAATGTAATTTTTAATAATAAATAAAATTCCATTAATTTAATTAAAACCTATAAAAATATAATTATAATATTTAAATTAGTACATTTTATTTGATTGACATAAATTAACAAAACTTATTTTATGTTTATTTAAATGAAATAAGCACTAATTGCTGAGTACGCCATGTAACGCCAATGTACGCCATGAAAGTAAGGCTATCACAACAAATTCGATTAAGTCGTTTCTGATTTTAGTGTGCACAAACTTACAGACATACAGACAAACAGATAAATTAATAAAACATTGTTTTGGGTTCTCTTGCGTATATAAAACCCGCCCATTATGTTGTTTTTAAATACATTTTCATGTATAGACAGCGGTCATGACGCGTGTACAGAGTGTATAGAGAAAATTTCTTGGAGTGAGTCTTCTCTTCTTATTGTTCTCTTCATAACTGTCTTCATAACAGCTAATACTCAACGTGAAGCTTCTAAAAGGTATTATCTTAGTATGCTGTCACTAAAATTACTCCAATCACTGACTAAATGTTATGTAAACCAATATTTTTTGTAAGGGAGGGAGTGTTGTAGGTGCATACAAACTATGTGTTATGTTATATTATAATATAAATAAAACATTATATTATAATATAGTCGCAATAAAATCTGATTGACGAGTGCACGTTCATTAATTTATCTCCATTAAAATTTAATCCCACTTTACATCAATCCTTCTGATGTAGATAATACATACACATATTAATATTTGCATGTTATTTAGCGAGGTGGTGGATTTTTGTTGGGAGAAAGCAGAAATATTTTACTTGTGCCACTTTTTGTATTTTTTATGAGATTGAAAGGATTTAAAATGACTTAAAACAAACAGATTTCCTGATAGTAAGAAAAGTTATTTATATACACCAAAGGTGGTAAAGGTGCGTTGTTAATATGAGGCTGTTAAAAAAAGTCAATATTTTCAAAACTCAAGCATGTCAGTAGATACGATGGCCTACTTGAAAATCTTGTATTTAGGGGTTGGTCCAGGTCTTCTGTGTAGAATAGACCATCTGTATTTCTTACCAGCTCGTTAGACGCGAGTAAAAGTTAATGATATCATTCCCAACAAGAAAGACCATTGGTGGTAGAATGCTGTGCAGCAAATCGCCCGTGTAGGAATCCACCACCCTACCTATTCCTGCCGCCATAATGACATTGTCGTGTTTGGGTCCGGAGTCTATGGTGTCTATGGAGTCTATGGAGTCTATGGTCCGAATCTATGGTGTCTATAGGCCGCGGTTGTCTCTTACCATCAGGAGACTCGTGTGCTTGTTAACTGTCTTATCCCATAAAAAAATATATATTATGTACGTCATTTTTCGTACATATACGAGATTTCCCGTAAACCTGGCAGCACTGGTCTATTCGATGACACGTAACGCAGACGTGGATATAGAATTTGGGGAAGAGGGTTTTATTTTCTAATGATAGGAGATACACGCTGCCTACAGACTCCAAGGGCTTTAATGGTGCGTTAACAATCTAAAGTTGGAATGTTGAATATCTTACGTTTGTAAATCAAAAAGCTTTTCTATCTTAATTTTTATAATTTGTCCCTAAACTCAGGATCTAATGTAAAAATAATAAAATGTTCAATAAAGCCTTCCTATGGTGATGTACTGCTAGGGATCCCATGGTTAAGAGCTCTATCATCATACCAGTTTAACTCATCATCATATATAAATGTTGCAATTGTATAGTTTCATTTATATTAAGAAGTATCAATAGTTAATCTTTAAGTTAATGACATTGTATGTCTTTAGAGAATTTCAAAAATTGAATAATTTCTATTATGTTAGATTTTAACAAAAACATCACAATCGGTCAGTTTGTTTAAGGGCTACGGTGGGACAGACACTCCAACACACACTAAAGAAAAGACTATAAACTGACTTTACCCCAGTGAAAATACATTAAACACTGATTGAAAGTGAGTAATAAATACTTATCAGCTTTTGCTTAAACAAGCCATGATGGTTTAGTGGTTGGTGCTTCAGACTTCGATTTCGGCAGTCCAGGTTTGAACCTCACCATGTATCAATGAATTTTTCTAACAAAGGAAAACATAGGAAGATAAATTCGAGCTTATCTAGGATTGGTTTCCCTCCTAGGTTGCATAATTCAGACGGCAGTCGCTTTGAATAAAATCTGGCGCCTTCTTTAAATCCCCTAGATTAGGTAGCTGATCCTGATATCATCTGATATAATACGGGACGAAGGCTACAGCAAAAATTTTACTTCACTTAAATATATTTCAGTAAATTATTCACAATTACTCGAAAAATCAATTAAAAGCCGATTTTCCCCGTGTGGGTCCGGGTTCCCTTGTAGCATAGGTCAACTACCTTCCACTTAGACAGCTAGTAAGAGGCGAGCACAGGGTCTATTGTCATCAACACCGTTACATTAACTAGGTGGTAGAGACATGCAACGACTCGGCCGGATTGGTACCATGGCCTGATCTATTCCTGCCACTATAGAGTCAGTGCTCGCCATTATCGTGTTCTGGTTTGGAGGATAAGGTATCCGGTAAACTTACTCACGCAAGAGGCTTACCATCCCAGCCTCAGGTTGGCAACGCACCATTCCCACCTTTGGTATCTATAGGCGACGTGTATTTCTTACCATCAGGAAATCCGTCTGCTTGTTTGCCTTCCAACATCATAAAAAAGCATAAGTACATTGTTTACTTACGTACTATAAATAGTTCAATTTGTTTTTCAAATGTTCTCTCAAGTATGAGTAATAAATATTAATATACGCAAACATTGTTAGAAATGTGTAGAAATTTTATACTTTGAGAGTTGCTCCACCAAGAGTAAACACTGCTAAGTTTATGGAATTTTCACTTAGTGGGGAGGGAAGATTCAAACTGCATCGTATTAGGAGAGAAGTTAGACATTTGTTTGTAATTTTTATGTTTTCATACACGAAGAATATAAATGGAAACCTTTTACTAAGACTGTGCTGTCCGTCTATATATCTATTTGTCTGTGTTTAAGCTGTATTATAACAATAATAATAATATCCTTTTGACAATGTACACAAATTGATCTAACCCCAAAGGAAGCAAATTATACGCTAGTACTAATATTTATATAGATGCCAGAATAAATTTAATAAACGCTCAGACCCGGAAATACATAGTCTGTCCCTGTCGGAAATCGAACCCGAGCCTCGCGGTTGGTCTGTAGCTTTTTAGGTGAGTAGGTCGCTCGGTCAAGGAGGCGGTCGAATTAACTATAATAGCTAGCCTGTTGAACTTTTCACAGATAATGTATTTCTGTAGTCGTTATTTATTTAATAAGGAAGCTCCCATATAACAAGTACCCTTTTTTGTTTTATATATTAATATTCAGTATTAATGTTTACACATAATGTATTTCTGTTGCTGTTAAGTATTTAATCAGGAAGCTCCCATACAAAAAACACATTTTTTTATTTGATATATTAATATTTATTATTAATGTTTACAGTTAATGTATTTCTGTTGCCGTTAAATATTAAAGAAAGCCCCTATACACCAAACATAATTTTTTGTTCGATATTAATAATAACAAACGGTGGACGCTAGAAATATTTATTTACAGAATAGTAAGTTATAAAGTTAGTTAACTTTAAAAATAAATAATTAAAATAAAATAAACGACGGAGGTTATAAATACATATAGCATTAGTATATAGGCTAACAAAAATATTTTGCTAAATATAGCCTATATATCATAAATTTAGATTGATATTTATTAAGTGTAATTGTTAAATTTAACAGTTTAAATGAAAATCATTAGACATAGTTGTCAATTTTATACATTTTCTTTATAATAGGTTTTAATTCCAAAATGTAATAAATATCTATCGTTTATTTAAAATGTATAAAGACTTGTATATCGCTTAGCTCTTCAGAATAATTTAAATGTGGAAGTACTGCAAAAACAGCTTGTGTAATTTAAAATCAAATTCTTGGGTTGTTCCTAATTAAATGGAACCAAAAAGCGCCACCTCAAAAAAAACATTAAAATTTATTTATACAGCATTTTTTTGACTCGAACCTAAAAAACATGCATATATTATAAACCATAAGGCAAAAAAAAATGTATCTCGTACTTTTATAAAATATTTTTTAAAGGTATACGGTTAAGTTTATCTTGTCCCTAAGACGGCAGTGCAGCAAAATAACATGACTGAAATGGTGGACGATAATATTTTAGGAACTCGGGCCGAGTCTATAACGAACAAGTGTTTTATTTAAAACTTTCGGGTATATTTTACTAACATTTTTCGGGAAATCTTTGTTCATATACAAAAGATACGGAACATAAAAGATGTTTGTCAACATTGAGTTTTCAAAAGCGCAAATTCTATAGAATTTCGTAGCGTTGTGGATTTATTTAATTAATTGTATCATTATTCCGTTACTTTCGAGCTTAAAACAGTTCTCTTAAAAACAATTGGAGTTTTGTGTCCGGAATGTTTTGATAGCTTTTATTCACAGCTAGATTTTATATTGTTTTTATAATTAAACCGCAAAATAATGATTTTTCACATTATTAGGGCCAACAAAAAGGATTACTTAACTAATTATATATCTACTTTATCATAGTACCAACTGTTTCGTTATTCACAAGTTAATATTTTCAATGAAATTAAATTTAGAACAAAAAAGTTCGAAATTTGAAACAGCGAAAATCGAAAATTGAAACAGTGAAAATCGAATTTTGAAACAACGAAAGTCAAAATCTAAAATAGCAAAAATAAATTTTCACTATAACACTTCAATCGTGAAAATCGAACTTCCTGTATTTTTTTCGCGAAAAATAAATTGTCCAACAATATAAAAAGTCTTGTAAACTCTATTACAATAATTCTTCGCGAATTGACATTGACAAATGTGTTGATGTTAGGTGGAGGTGTTAGCTAAAAATAATTTGAAGTTGGGAACTGCATGGAAAACCTTTTAGCGGATAACGACATTGACAAAACGAAGAACTTTTATTTTAATAACTCTTAAAACATGTTTCGGTGCTAAATCCTCTCTAATCAATATCGACGCTTTTATAATTTATATAAAGAATTTTAATCAAACATAGTTTGTATTTTGTCATAATTCAAATGGCAAAAATCGATCAAGGTTTTTCCACGAAAAAGGAAAAATAGAATAAATACATAGTAGTTTCAAATCGTCTATTGCACAAATTCTTCGTGAATTTACGTTAACAAATCTACTGACGTTAGATGGCGCTGTTAGTTAAAAATAATTTGAAGTCGCGAACTGCACGGAAACCCTTTTAGCGGATTCCGGCATTGACAAAATATGCCAATGTTGATCACCCTCAAACTTATAATACGATTTGTAATATCTTCAGTCCGTTTTTATGTACGAATAGATTGTTCGAAAATATGTACGAATATAATAATATGCAAACTTAATGTATTCTTGAAGTTTTAAAATTTTAAAAAGATGCCCTAATTTCTTTGACTATTGTGAACTTCAATTATATCTCTTATTTCAACCCCTTGACTTCTTTTTCGTAACATTAGCTATTCTAAATTCTTTCTCAAGGTCGACTCTATTTGTGTACCAATTTTCATTAAAATTTTTGCATTTTAACTTCGTACTTACCTACGTGCAACAACCTTAGGTAAGCTTTGTGTTGTATACACTTTATAGATAATAACAATTAAAACAATTATACAATTATATAAAATACATACCGCAAGTACAATTACTATTTTAACACTTACTATTTCAAGACTTAGAAATGATTAATAAATTAAATGCTTAAACTTACTCTATGAAATATAACTTAATCTGAGATAGCCACATCTAACGAAACGTTTGTTTAAACATTCTACTAGTCATTCTGTATAAGCTAGTCATATTTTGATACATAATGTATAGAACCTAAGAACTACATAAATGAAGAAAACTCATACATAAAAATGATGTACTGATTGCTATGTAATTGAATATCGGAAACTTTGTAGACGGTAAGTTCGTAATTGAAAAGCTTCTCGATGAGGTGCTACGGCTGCAAGCTACGTGCGAGCTACAACATTAAGGTGTAGCTTTACCAATTTCAACTTCGTAGCATGGTGTAACTTTATCAGTGTTGAACTAAATTTAAGATAATTATAGTGTCCGACTCTACATTAAAAGTGACCGTGTTTTCTCCAATTTCAAGTTTTTAAACAATAAAATAAGCCCCATAGGTCTTGGGGTTAGCACTCTGGTAGACCCGGTTCGAATCCAGTTTACTTAGTAGCAATACATTTTTCTATTTTTAGAACTGTTTGTCTGTCTACAACTCGGGCGCAATTTACGTCAAAAATACTGAACCGATTATGACAAATTTTGGCTAACGGGTACTCTATGTTCTAAAGTGGGTTAGACTATTTTTTATCTAGTTTTCTTAAGGGTTTTTGGGAGAGGGGATAAAGTCAAAATCTAAAATCTAAAATAAAATAATAATATATATAAAATCAGATTGTTTGTTTCTGATTTTATTTCTCTTTTTGTTTGATAGAATATACTTCACTATAACGATTTTTTTTTCAAGTTGTAAGTTCAGTAATTACAGACATTAACGACTCTCAGTATAAATGGGCCAACAGCATAACTTCAACCACGAAATGTACGTGAGTTTTTGACATTTAGGACACTTTAATCTGGTTAGGTTATCGGAAGGTCAATAAACGTATCATTAGCCGTAAAAATATCTAAATTCGATAGGATTGTCTTAGGCTACCGTACCCAAAGTGTAGAAAACGGTACCCTATTACTAAGATTTCGATGTCCGTCTTATCTTTTTTTTTTGCTTGTTTTTTATGTGCATTTTTTCTGTTTGTCCAAAGGTTGGCTGGTAGAAAATGTTATACGTATTAAGATGTACAAAAAAATTATTTTTTGCAGTTTTACTGCCTTAAAATCTATATATAAAAGGCAAACGAATTTTTACCTATGTACTATCACACAAGCCGAACCCTTGGAGCTAGAAACTTAAAAGGTATTATTGTACGTATAAGAACAAGGCCCACTAAGAAAAGATTTTTCAAAATTCAATCACTGAGGGAGTGAAGTAGAGGGTAAAAGTTTGCATGAACTAAATAGTATTAGGGTTAAATAACTCCACTCAAGCGAAGCCGCGAACAACAACTATACAGTCAACTATTTTCATTATATAAAAACAGTAAAATACAAGCAGTAGAACGGCCTCCTGATATCATGTTTATGAGCGGTCTATTTTTGCTCGTGATCGAATGGATATATCGAAACCGGCGTCATTGTACAACTCATATTATACTTGTGTAATGAGTTAACGAACTAACAGACCGGCGATACGAAATAAAATTCGTCGGAATTTATACGAAAAGGTTGATGTGTATTCAAATTGTGGAATTGTTTTTTGAGTTATTTGAATGTAATATTTAGACTATTATCCCGGTAAGGGTAGGCAGAGGTCAGCTAGTATATTCACAATAAGTCCAGTAGATATACTAGAGCACCCACGAGCCAAGGTATTAGAAGCCCATGATGTGATAGGTGGCAAGCCTATCGCCCGGGCAATGTAATGCTTACTCAGAAAAATCTGAAAAATATTTTAAGAAAAGTAGACCAACCTGGAAATTGAATCCGGGACCCTACGCGGCTAACCGTCTTAATAGGCAACAACCGCACCATTACAACAAAGAGGTTATTTTAAATTTAAGTTTTGTCTTAAATTTTCACAGATGGTGGATTTTTGTTGCTGCTATAATGGCAAATACTGAAAACAAAATAAAATAATTATTTAAAGGAAGCTCCCGTAACAATAAACGTGATTTTATGTCGTTTCACAGATGGAACCCTTCATGCGCGAGTTCGACTTGCACTTGGCCGTTTTTTTCTTGTACTTCTCAAACGGCTTATAAGTAATGAAAATTTAAGAAAGTATGCTGTGTTGGAAAACGCGAGCGACATCACAGTCAATATATTAACACGCTTTTATTAGCTTGGGTTGTACGTATGTATGTATGTATGTATGTATGTATGTATGTATGTATGTATGTATGTAT
>DVZL01004194.1:0-13154 GCA_018236625.1 Lasaia peninsularis | reverse complement strand
TTCAAGTTTTGAATACGCACGAATATGTTTCATTGCTTTATTAAAATCGCGGATTTTGTTGTTATTATTAATTTTGTCGTTTTTTCGTTATCACTTTGTTACTGGTATTAATTTTGTTAATTGTTGCCTTACTTTTATCGTTTTTGTTATTTGTTATTGTGTATTTACTTATAATGGAATGAATGAATAATAACAATATCATAATTATTTATATTTCTATCCGTATTTTTCTACGGATGCTTGCATCAATCCCTTTACTAATAATTTATTAAATATTTAAAAAAAATATATACTTTTTTCCTATGACCGAAATGTTGGGAACTTCTAAACATAATTTATACGTTCTCGTGACAGATAGTATAGACCTATGTTGATGAAGTTTTAGGTAGGTACTATCTGGAAACTATTTTTCTAAAACCCAAATATATAGCGTTGCTAATAGTTTTGTGGAGTTGATATATTGAAAACAACTGGCCTTAATATATTATTAATATATTTTTTTATTGAATAAGAGAGCGAACAGGCACACGTGTCTCCTGATGGCAAGAGACAACCGTAGCCTATAGACACCATAGATATTATATATGCGTCGCTTTCCTATGGCCGGGATGTTAGGCCTGGTGTGCAAGTCTACCGGCTACCCTACCCTCCGGACAATGTCATTATCACCAATGGTCATATTGGTAGTGACCTAGTTAATCTATACTCACCTCTTACGAGTTGTCTGGTAGAGAGGCTGTTAGTCTATTCTATATTATTCATTGTAGGCGCGTGGTGAAACTTCCACACATTCATATTTAAAGCTGCTGTAAAACGCGAAACCGGTTGGCTATTTAAGAAATAACTTTCAATTATAAGTTATTGTGAAAAAGTAAATGTGTTTCTAATCTATACAAATTAATAAAATTGGAGTGTCTAATAAATATTACAATAACTGATTTTGATCGGACTTTCACTGGCAGACAGCTAATGATATACCTAAGGAACGGCTTAGGGCCTCTTTCACCACGTCTGAGTGAAGTTACACGTAAGTTAATCGCTCAGTAAACACATGAGTAAATGCAGAAAACAATTTAACAAAGTCAGAGTAACGTAAAATTGTCTATCTATCTGTCTGTTTGTATCCGCTAATCTATGAAACGGCTAGACTGATTTTCCGTCAAAACTTCACTGGTAGATACTAATTTAATAAGGAACGGATTAGAAAACTTTTATTTTAGAATTTTAGTTCAGAAATTTATAAAATGAATAAAAACGCGGACTAATTCGCGGGGACAGGTAGTTTTAAATAAAAACACGACTTAAACTATCCAAATGGAAGTATCAAAATGGAAGTCCAAATCGCACACCGCTAGACCACCGAGGCTATTTTATAAAACAGGAATAAACAGGAAGAAGAAACTAAGATTATTGATCTTGCTATGTTGGTAGTAAATTGTGCAACTAGGTCGTACGTCGCTTGAACCGTTTACCCGGGTATCAAGCATCATTATTTGTATTCCAACGCTATGAAAAAAGTTGTTGAAAAGTTTATACCTTCCATTGTATGCCCTTAGTGGAACTTCATATGTCCTTTTCCCGTCAGTACTTAATTTTTTTGGAATGACTAATTCCTTGCTAAACCGCGTAGTTATTTAACAACTTCGCCGAACTTTATGGGCTAGGAGAGCTCAGCCTGATAAATTTATATTCTCCCAGGAATATGAACATCATATTTTGCTGTTGCGTTCTGATTATTGGGTGTCTATAATTCGTTAGTTTGATTTACCAAATTTTGTATCAAAATTTTTGTCCGTTTATCTGTTTATATCCGCAAATCTCTGAAACGACTGGGCCAATTTTGACGTGGCTTTCACTGGTAAAGATCTGATGTAATAAGGAGTAGTTTAGGCTACTTTAATTTAGGAATTTTATTTAGAAATAAATAAAATAAAATAAAAACACTAATGAAGTCGCACAGCTCAATGTGAATAAAATATTTTCTATTACATATTATTCTAGGAACAAGTTTCCTTACCAAAGAATCAAACCCGAGATCTGGTGCGCCATAGTTGAATACCCTATAATACTCTACATTTGTAAAATCTGTTTAAAACTGCATTTTAAATGCATTTGCCTTAAACGTGTTTGTTTATCATTCACTCTCTGAAAGATTCACTTAACCGGTCATTAAATAAACTTTCAGTTCATTCACGTGTTTTTTATTAAACTTGAAAATACGGAAAATGCAAAGAACGAAGGTCACATCCGTTCGTTGCTCCACCAAGAGATCGCGAACTTTGAACTCAGTATTCCTATTGTACCGGGTCACAGTGCTTGAACATCCGGCTTAGAAGCTTTATTAGGTGAAAAATACGGTTGTCTTTGTGTAATTTCTATCACTGAAGGCTGTATACGGTTTCCTTTTTGATGTATTTTTACCCGGCGGCCATCTTTTTTCTTGGAATTTCCGAGTTTATTTTATATTCAATGGGCTTTTTATATTTAACTTTTGACTAGAGTAATCACTTAATTAGTGTTTAATATCGTATCGCTCGTATCCCTGAAAGGGTTGGCAGAGAGTACATATTAACCCACGATTAATCGAAGTATTAGGTCCCGTATATAGTTTTCTCATGTTACCGGAATTCAAAGTTCAATCTCAGATTCAATCGAATGCAGTTTGCAAATCACAACACTGGGCAAAATCCCGGGTTTCCTTATAATATTTTCCTTCACCGTAAGAGTACCTATTCAGAAAAAGTACTTTAGTACCGTGACATTGATTAGGTGGTAGAGTCTTGCAACGACTCGCCGGATTGGTACCACCGCCTTACCTATTCCTTTTACAATAGCGTCAGTGCTCGCCATTGTCGTATTCCCAGTTTGAAGGGTAAGGTAGCCGCTAAAATTACTCACGCAAGAGGCTTACCACCCCATTCTCAGAACGGCAACGCACCATTTCCTTGCCTACCTTGTGGTGTTTATAGGCGACGTGTATTTCTTAACATCAGGAAATTCGTCTGCTTGTTTGCCTTCCAATATGTAAAAAAAAGATGGTAATGGTGTGTACTCATTCACGTTAGCTCACCAGCTATAGCTACCTTTCAAACAGTAATCGTCCCGGGAAACCATTAAAGAACTAAACCTATAGTTTTAAAATAGCAAACCTTTAGTTCTGCAACTGTCACGAATATGTAAGGCGGTTGAAGAAATCCAGGTGATAGAATCCAAAACACTACTAATGCTATGCCTGAATTACACATACATTCACGCTAAAGTTCTTGCGAGGTTGCCAGAAGTATCGAGAGCCAAATGTCACGTTTCTTACATACTTGCCAAGGTTTCTCCACATTCATTACTTTCTTCATAAAACCTGTTTCGGAGACTCTTGACACCACTTCGTGCTACGACACACGATTAGTTTCAACCTAGGTCTCCCCGGGAACCTACAGCCTGCCTCTGTTTTGTCAATCTTTCGTCTTTCATTCTTTCCACATGGCCGAACCTATTTATTTGAACCTATTTATACCTATTTAGTTGAGAAGTAGTTAAACTAAATCACGAAAGTTCCACTGCTACAAATCTCGAGTTTCCTCACAATGTTTTCCATCACCGTAATGCTAGAAAAACATATTTAGAAATCGTTAATTTGGTACATGGTGGGGATCGAACATGGACTGAAGCGTTTAGTCATTAATGATTATTTTTCGTAACATTCTTATCATGTGACTTTCAGAGACTCTTAACTTTTTTTTTCCTAAAGTCTCCCGCCAATTTCTGACTCAAGCAGCAGCAGCAGACATCAAGCAGAAAACTAATAAAATATCGGGCAATAAAAAAAAATCGGAGAATACATATGATCCGAGACTTTTCTTATTTTACTGCCCCAGAAATACAATAAACTATATTTCGTTATTTTATTGATTTCTCCATTATTTTCTGTATCTTTTATAGATTACTTTTTTCGTGAAGAAAGATCAAGAAATTTCTATTGTGGTCACATCCGTAAATAACGTCCGTAACAAAAGTGTGTCAATCGGAAAAAATATCTCGAAATACTTATATTTAGATCTATCTATACAAGCAATAATAAAAATATCCGTCAATTGCGCATGATCTGAAATTTTCCCGTCTCTTGTTTGTTTTCTTAAAACGTTTCATTGGAATGGAACACTCCACTGCGCGACATTTTCCATTATAAAACGGGGTATGTTTGTTCATTGAAGCTCTCCGACAATGATTTACCCATTTCTATAATTATATGAACATACTGAGATGTTTAAACGTAGGTCTCCACCCTCTACGGGACATTATCTTTGGAACGAAGTTTCTTACCCCGCGTTGTGAAAGGGGGCTAGACGGAAAAAAATCTCACAAAAAGTTTTAACGACACTTTTTGCTATTGTAAGGTGTACGGCGTGCGCATTTTTCTCTGTCTGTCTCTCTCTCTCTTATAGAAAGCAAGTCAGATATTTTCATTTCTATTTCGCATTGAACAGTGTAGTGTTAAGACGATTATTTTTTTTATCGATTAATTAGTGAAGGAATTGTAATAAAAAAATAATCGTTAACTTCGTTCCATCCGGATGTCCCTTGACACCTCTCAACTAATTTTTTATCCCGTTTACTTAGGAGGTTTCCCTTAAAAAAGCGTGGCGATAACTCATGAATAGATATATAGATAACTCATGGATAGAACATAGTATTTTCTATAGAAATGCTAACTTTAGCACGTGGTTTTGTATGTGACTTGACATAGGTTGTAACGCGAAAACAGGTAGTAAGTAGACATTAGCCGCGGAAAAATCAGTACCTGGGTGACCGAGCTTCACTCAGTAGTTTACTTTTTGCCATCTGACGGAAATCTAAGAAATCAATTTTACACCAAGTGCTTAGGTACAGATAACCGTCACACCAGTGTGACAGAGCGGTGTGCAGGTTAGTCTGGTCCGAGTTGTATAAATTATGTCGTGATTGACAATTTCATACGACCTAGACTTATCTAGATCATTCTTGCCCCCTAAAACCCCTAGGTACCATATTTCAGCAAAAGTTTTAAATAAATATATAAATATTATTCCCCCGTGTTAGTCCGGGTCCTCTGTGTAGAATAGACCAACTGGCTTCCTAGTAGGTAGCTCGTAAGAGGCGAGCATAGGTGAACTGGATTACTATCAACATGATCACTGGTGGTAGAATGCTATGTGGTGTTTAACAGCTCGACCATAGGGTAGGTGCATCTACAACATCTCTGGTGTCTATAGGCCACGGTTGTCTCTTACCATCAGGAGACCTGTGTGCCTGTTCGCTGTCTTATGTCATAAAAAATGTGAACAAGAATTACTCGTTTAAAAGTATTAGATATCTATTATTTTTCTTGAAAGCTACCGCTGCCTACCCTATTGCCATACATTATTTATCTATTTTTATTTTATTTTTTTGTTAAAAACCAAGCGTTGAATAGTCGAAAGATATGTTTATTCTGCATCCAATTCCACGTGTTCCCACAAAACTTAAAAGCTCTGCTAATATTAAAACTACACGTCATAATATCAATACGTGAAAACGGAAAAAACAAACACTTCTAAATTTACGATATTAATTAAATAAGCAAATTAATGCCAAATGAAATAGTTATCGACCGTCGGCGTCGAGTATCATAAACTTATGTGTTTATACAACTCATAAATTATTACCGATGTTATTTATGGGTCGGAAAAATCCGCTAATATGGCGTCACGAGATTTCACATAGTAAGTACATATTAAACGGTATATTATGTAAAGTTCGTGTTTTTATGAGATAAAAAAGCGAAGAAGCACATGGCTCTCTAGGAGACAACCGCAGCCTGCATAATGTTGACACCATAGATGTTGTAGGTGCGTTACAGTATTTTGTCTAATAGGCCTAATGCTTCGATTTAAGTATATCGGAGTTTGACAGTGGCACTATGGGTGAAGGTGTTGGTTTGTATAAGAATTATAATTGTGGAAGAAGCTAGGCAATTACGTAGATTCGTAGCATTAGATACTCTCTGCCTTTCTCGAAAGGGACTGGGCGTGAAAATATGTGTGTTTGTCACTCACAACTCAGTACAGCTACAGTAATTTAATAAATTTCCTCAGAGAAACAGATGCGTTGTTAACATATATTTACTTTCATTTGTATTTTGAAAGTGGTCCCATATGCAAGGTAAATAACATACTGAAATACGTGGGGAGCTGTTAGTCATACGCCTGAACAGATTTCAATGAAATTTGGTGAGTGGGCTGTTGAAGATGAGCGAATGCAATACGGACAAGGACTGGAAAATTAAGTATTCAATTTTTTTTGTACTTATTTCACAAATATATAAAAGACGAGCTTAATGTATAATATAGCATTCTCTACCAGCCAATCTTTGGACCAGCAGAAAAAAGAAACAATAATGGCAGATGCATAAAAAATAAACAATAAAATTGGATACATACTAAAAACAATATTTAAGATTATAATATATAAGAACTTACAAAAAAACTAATTTCAACTATATATAAAAATAAAAAAGAGTATTTAGTATTTAGTAAAAATGGTTGACAGCAGGGGCGCCGACTCCGTGGATGCTCGGGTGCTCCAGTACTCACAAGAGGCAAATAGTGGGTGTCGAGCACCCACGATAATGAATATCTAAAATAATTTTCTTTCTCATCTTTTAAATAAATTTATATAATATAGGTACAATCGACTCTGTCTTAAGGTTCCAGGATACATTCGTTAAGGGTTCTCAGAAATTTTCTCTCCCTACTCCTACCTACTCAGAACTTTTTCATTCTCGATTGACCAATCACAATTCGGTCTTTTAAGCTCTGCTTTTAAATTACCTAAAGATATTATACACATCACACACACATTATAATAAATTGTCTTTTCTAAATATTTTGTATTTTTTGGTGTCTATTTATAACTAACATTTAGTCTATTTATAAATGTAATTTAAAAAAGCTGGGCCACCCACGGGAATTTTTAAAATCGGCGCCCCTGGTTGACAGACAGGTCTTTTGAAAGAGAAGTGCAAACATGCTTGAAGTGAAAGTGAGAAGGAAGGTAATTCCATGGAGAGAATCCTGAATAGACAAAGAGTTTGAGGGTAAATTAGAAAGGTGGAAAGATATGGATAGAGTAAGAGAATTAGACGACCGTAATTATAAGTCATATGTATCTGAAAGAAAACTAAATTTGAACTCAAGTAAGAGGGAACCTCTGCGGTCTAGTGATTAGCGTGTGGTGACTTCCATTACCACAGTCCAGGTACCTGTCCCGCCGTATATTAATGAGTTTTTCTTACTTAAGTGTATTTTCTGAGAGCTCTTACGGTGAAGGAAAACATCGTGAGGAAACTTAATATGAGATTAGGCCTAGCTTGCCTTCTGGGTTGTAGAGGTTAAATAGCAGTCCCTTTGTATAAAAACTGGCTCTCTTGTCAAGTTTTCTAGATCCTGATTTACCCCAATCCCGATATCAACTGATATAGACTAGGACGAATAAGATTTTTAAGGATTTTTATCTCTATGCCGAAAATAATTCAGCGAAATCAGTAATCAAGGTTTTCTAAATATAAATGCTTGATTTCCGCAACAGTTACTCATTTTTAGGATTCCGCACACCAAGAGTTTAATAGGAACCCTCTTTGTAAGATTCCAATGTCTATTTGTCTGTTTGTGGTAGACAGTTGAAATTTTCACGGATTATTATAATACCTGGATGACCGAGCTTTGTTCGGTGTTTTGTTAGCAGGTACATAATTTTTTTTTTGGAATTGTATTTCAAAAAAAAAAAGAATCGGACTGGGTTTTGTCTCAGGTTTCCGCGTATTAAGGTACCCGATTTCCCAACTGAGCTATTCTAATTTTGCAAATAATGGCGAAATTTAGCTTTGTATGTTAATGATATAGGTTTTATACCACGATTAATAAAAGAAACCTGAAAATAAAACCCAGCTAGATCGATTTATCGCCCCCAAAACCCGCTATATACAAAATTTCAAGAAAATCCTTCGAGCCGTTTTCGAAATCGTTGATATATATATACAAGAATTGCTCGTTTATAGGTATTAGATTAGATTTGTTGCTGTTATTTAAAACAAAGATAAAAGTTTGGTACCTTCATGCCTGTCATCCCCGAAAGTGTAGGCAGAGGTGTGCTAGTATATCCACGACTCGTGAGTCCAGAAGATACACTAGAACACCCATTATTACCCGAGGTACTAGGGCCCATGATGTGATAGGTGGCAAACCTATCGTCACTTTGGGTACATTCCAAACCCGGACAATGTAATACTTACTATATAAATATGAATAGGACCCTATGCGGCTAACGGTCTTAACAGGCGACTAATCTAAAAACAGGATAAATTAAATATTAAAAGTGGAACCCCGTACAATAAAAGTATTTTTTTTTTGTCATTTTACATATATTGATCGGAACCTTTGAATGCGAGTTCAACTCGCACTTGGCCGGTTTTTATGTTTTGATTATACCTAATAGTTTCCGTGAATTTGTTGACACATCCTCAAGGTTGGGAATTGTTTATTTTATAATAAAGAAATTGCAATCTTTTGGTGTATTTTACAGTGGAAATCTACGAAACACATTAACCTTGAGTTTTTAACGTGACACCTTTATAGATAATTCAATGTATCATCGCAGAAAGGCGACCTTTTTGCACACGTATTAAAGGTGTCTTCAAATGTATCTGTATTAAATAATATTGCTTTAAAACTCCACTTTAAACACTTTTCCACATTTTACCAAGTAGATTACATAATTATTCTGATAATTTTGCCTGAGGGACTCCAGGCTAAGTGTGGCCTATTGGGTGAATATCCTTAAAATTTTTCCTTTGAGAGATATGTACATGCTTGTCATAACAAAGTATACATAATTATCAAACTTGTATAATATTCAAACTCAAAATTGGATAAATGATAAGTATATTTCATTCTGCCCAAATAGTTACTCTATTAGGATACTATTATAATATTATTAAAAGTAATCCAATGTGGTCTTATAACATAAGTACTAGATGTGCCCGTGACTTTGTCCGCGTTTATTTCCAAAATAAAATTACAAAATAAAAATAATCTAAACCGTGCCTTATTACATTAGCAGTCTGCCAGTGAAAATCCCGTCAAAATCGGTCCAACCGTTTCAAAGATTAATATATAATTGTTTTTTTTTATTATTCGTTTTTTTACTATTTATTTTATAGTCTTTGTGGATATTTTAACAATTTTAAATATTTAATCAAAATTAGTAATTTCGATAGTTAAAAATTATAAATCTAAAGACAACTACAAATTTGATGTTCACATAAAATTAAAAGTTAATTATTGAACACAAAGGCAATATCATTAGTTTTTTTAGTTTACAGTAATTAATCTCAGTCAACCGACCTTAGAGAAAGACACATTAATTCATGTAATTGACTAAGCTAAGAGAAATTACGCTAAAGGAAATATCATTAGTTAATTTCACTCAGCGACATCTCGAGTTCATTTTCAGGATAACGACCCAATAAAGGCACACCCATTAGAAGTTTTGCACGTGAGTTCAAGACCTATTTAACGATCTCGTATTAAACTAGACGCTTCTTTTGAAGATAGTACAGCTCTATAATTTTATATGAGAAAATCTAATTAGGAATTTCCAAAACGAAAAAATATAAAGGAGTAATTAATAGAATCAGCTTTTTCGCTCTACTGTCGTCTGTTTCGTGGAGTGCAGTCTAGTTTTCCTAAAGATACTTCGGTTGCGAAGCGAAAACACGCGTTGAGAGTAAATTGTGTGTCTTATTTGATCGAGTGGAGAGTCAATTATGTTATGTGTATTGCTTGATTGAGTCGAAAATTCACTGTGATTTTTGGCGGAATATTGCTAAATAATAATTGTTTTTGTTTATATAAAGTTGTGACAATTAAACATAATACATTATATTGTTTAAAATTCTTAAGTATGCTTTAAAATCAAAGAAATTACAACCCTGTATTTTAATTATGTTTTATTTATACAGTTACAAGTTTGAGTTTTGCCAAATCCTGGAAAGGATCTTAATAAATATTACGTAATCGTAAATAAAAAATATCTACACGCTCATATCCTCTGAGGCGTAAGCAGAAGTACCTACATACTATTATACACCCACGATCAGCAGGCAACATTAGGTCCTATTATGTGACAAGTAGCAAGTCCGTCGTCTGATCGGGCACATCATTTTAATAAGTATTCAAGAAAAAATAGCAATATGTTAACATAAAATAGTCATCCACTAAAATCCGACCGCTGTTTAATCCTCTTAAGTGTTTTTAAAGACTTCAAAGAGAATTTATTATATTTGCTCAGGCAATACCCACTATTTTATCACCGGGGAAATCAAAATATATTTCATTCGACCTTCTCCTAGCCTAGGTGCTTTATCTTTAGGCAATCGTCTCTGTGGTCAAGCGTAGCGACTGTTGATGCACGAGATCCCAGATTCGAACCCGTGATCTTACATTTGGACACCGACTACGCTCGAACAAGTTATATTTTAACAAAAAAGTAGTATTTTTTCAGTTCCGTACCCGAAGGCTAAAAAACAGAACCTTAGTACTAAGATACCGCTGTTCGTATGTCTGTCTGTTCGTCTGTCACCAGGTTGTATCTTATAAAACGTAAGCTAAACATTTCAAATTTTTAGAGATGATATAATTCTGTTGTCGCTATAATAACAAAAACTGAAGACATAATAAAATAAATATATGTAAAGGGTGCATACAACAAACGTTGGTTAAACCCGCTTTTATAGGCAACTAGCGACCCGCCCCGGCTTCGTACGGGTATACATATTATACATACAAACCTTCCTCTTGAATCATTCTATATATTTAAGCAAACCGTATCAAAATCCGTTGCGTAGTTTAAAAGATTTAAGCATACATAGGGATATAGGGACAGAGAAAGCGACTTTGTTTTATACTGTGTAGTGATGATACGGAACCCTTCTTGCGAAAGTCCAACGCGCACTTGAAGGGTTTTTTTTAATATTTTTATAGCTTTTGATATAACAGCCAGCGTAGTCTAATATAATGATATCCGCCACCGTCTAACGCATCCGCCTACATAATCTATAGAAACAAATACAATTGAAGTGTCTGTGTGTAATATTAAAATAACCACATTTTACTAAGTGCATATGTAGATATATTAACAAGGTACTACATATACGAAAACAACATTTTTTAGAATTTTCGTCTGTTTGTACACGCTAATCTCTAAAACGGCTGGACCAATTTTGACGGGACTTTCACTGGCAGAGAATAATGTAACAAGGAACGGCTTGGGCTACTTTTATTTTGGAATGATATTTTAGAAATGTATAAAATAAATAAAAAACACGGACGAAGTCGCGGGCACTGCTAGTTAGGAAATAAATGTGTACTTCGTAATAAGGATAAATCGTTTTAGTCTGCCGCGACTTAAGACAAATCTAATTAGACTTTAGTAATAACTACCCCGAAGATATCCAGCCATTCATCAGATATTCGTTGATGATAGACGATTCGAGGTCGCAATTTACTTAATATTATTTACATAATTTGACATCTAGATCAGTAACTAGGCTCAATTCAACTAGGGTTGTCACTTTAACAAAAATGAAAAACTTGGATTCATTTCGAGCAGTTGCAATACCCTGATGCAGTTTCACGTAAAGTTTTTGCATCCTTTAACCTTGTGAGGCAAGTCATATAACTTTGCTTTTTATGACTTTTTGTGTCCAGGAACTCCATACCGCGATTAATTTTCTTAGCCGATAATCGAAAGACGGCAGTCTATTACTCCTATTTCAAAGTTAGATATAAAATTTCATATAAAACATACAAAAAGTAAATCTTTTAGTTTTTTTTATAGTATAAGACAGCTAACAAACATACGGGTCTCCTGATGGTAAGAGACCATAGATGTTGTAGGTGCGCCGCTGCACTGTGGTCGCGCTGTTAGACCTTATGTGCAAGTCTTCCGGCTACCCTGCTCTCCAGACCGGAACCCGACAATGTTATTATGGTGGCAGGAATAGGTGATGTGGTGGATCCCTACCCGGACGAGTTGCTGTACAGCACTCTACCACCAGTGGTAATGTTGGTAGTGACCCAGTTAACCTGTGCTTGCCGATGTTGGTTCACACTTAAAATTTTTGCTGACATATCAAAAGTGACAACCCTAATAATAACATTATTCGAAAGTAGCTGAGTCTGCACTTCTTTCGCGTTTGATTTTAACTGAATAAAAATAGCTTTAGTTACTCCTTTTTATATGAGATGTCTGCAAGTGAAAGTTTTATCAAAATCGATCCAGGCGTTTTAGAGATTAGCGAGAATAATCAAACAGATAGACAGATAAAAAATTTAAAAAATATTATTTTGATATATACACCTTGTAAAGATACATGTAGTGCCTTTGGTAATAACAGCTATATATTTCAAGTTTTACCAACTTCAAGAAAGGAAGAGATTATGAATTCGATTAAGTGTTCATTTTTTTACTATATTGGAAGGCAAACAAGCAGACGGATTTCCTGATGGTAAGAAATAAACGACATCAAAGGTGGAAATGGTGCGTTGCCAACCTGAGACTGGGATGGTAAGCCTCTTGCGTGAGTAAACTTACCGGCTACCCTACCTTCCAAACCAGAACACGATAATGGCGAGCACTGACGCTATTGTGGCAGGAACAGGTATGATACCAATCCGAGCGAGTCGTTGCAAGACTCTACCACATTACACATTATTACATACAGACACTCCAATTTTATTTATTTGTCTACACAAGAACTCAGTACAGTTCTCTCTTCAGAGGAAATATTCTATAAATTTCCCCAGAACGGCCTCGTACTAATACGTATCTTCAGCGGTCGTTAATCAGAGCTTTGTCAATGCTAGGTTATTTTCACAATGAAGGCGATCGCTAATTAAACAAAGTTGTGTTTTTCGACGGGCATGATACACCCGTCTCGTGTTTCTGTGCTTAAGGTGCGTACAGACTGGGACAGTTTAATATTAAGTGCACAACTTGGTGGCACGGGCGTATTATCATGTTACTTGTATTTAAAAACCAGGCAAGCGAAAGTCGGACTCACCCACGAAGGGCTCAGTACGGTA
>DVZL01004193.1:0-13155 GCA_018236625.1 Lasaia peninsularis | reverse complement strand
AACACAAGCATATAATTTGCTTACTTTGGGGTTAGGTCAATTTGTGTAATTTGTCCAGTAATATTTATTTATTTATTTATTTTATTATTGATTGAATGTACTTGATAATCATTATTATTAAAACACATTAGGGTTCTGCACTTCTCCTACACATAAACTATAAGTGTGCCAAATTTCATACTTCTTCGTTCTCGAAATTTTCGTAAAATGGGGTCTATTTTTGCTTGTTGTGTAATAATAAGTATATTTACGATAACCTAACCCAGTTGGGTTATACTTGTGAAATTAAATATATTGCTTTTTAAAAAATAAATACACCCATACCATATCACAGAGAGGTACATGTGTACCCACGATTGCCTGATGATATTAGGTCCTATGTTGTGACAGGTGGCAAGTCCGTCGCCATATCAGACACACATTCAATCTTTGGCTATGTTCATCAGCTGAGATAGACTGAAAAAACTTATGAGAACAAGTTGCCTGGAAATCAAACCTCGAACTTCATGCGTCAAAGTTGAACATCGACTGCACTCCAACACAAAGGCGATTTTCTTTTTAAGAATCTTAATAAGGAACATTTTAATATAATAGCCATTGCGGTAATATATTTTTAGTAAATGATAGTAAAAAAAAACTAGCCTGCATATTCAGAGATAAGAGATGATAAAGGATTTTTCATACATACATAGATACATAAATACATGCTTACAAACACAAATATATACATATATGGAATATGGATTTAGTTCTTTGTAACAATCGGATAAAGACTGACTTTTAGAATATGATATGTGTTCGAAAGCAAATGTATAGGCTTCAAAGTAAAATGAACGAATAGGGAAATGAAAAGCGTAAATGAAAAGAATTAAGGCGAGTTTAGACTCTAAAAAAAGAAATGCGGCGAAACGAATAGACAGACTTGATTAGGAGGGGACTTTGATTTCTAATTGCTTTCTTTGTCAAAGGCTCTTCAGTTGCATTTAATAATTGTTCGTGACCTAACTTTAATTACATTTTATTCTTTCTTACATTTTGTCAATCTTATTTTTGTGTATTATTTGATATTTATATACATTTGTATTTCTTACTAATAAATAAAATAAAGCATAAATTTATATCAATATTATATATTATGCAATGAGAATACTCAAAGTGCCAATAATCGTACAAATATAAATTAAACATAAAAATAATTCATTACATCGTCTCTATAGTGTTGGTAAATAAATTGTTTCTTGTATTTTATTTAAAACACTATTTAATTTATTTTTCCGTATCAAAGATATTAAGAAATAATATAAAACAAAAATTAGCCGTATTTAACTGTTAAGATGGTTGTGAGATTGCTGCTTTATCAAAACTAGATGTTCGAATTGGTTTAACTATATATTCGTCTTTATAATTTATATGGATTATATATTATAAATGTCTTCAAAAATCCTTTTCTTATACGCCAAAACACACGTTGGAGAGGTTTTTTTATATGACTGAATGATAATAATCTCTTTCACATACCTAATATGTAAGTGTAACTTTTAAGTATTTCTTCTTATATTCTTTAACTTTTTAGTATTATTTACAATAAATATTTATATTCTATTTAACAATTTTGATACATACAAGATACATATACATTTTCAACCTAACATTTAATTTTGTTTTCAATCAAAAACTCAAATTAAGTCGATACAAATTTATCTCGAGAGTATATTAATGATAAATTAACACATTTTATCTTTAATTATTTTTCTAAAATGTTTTAATTAATTAAAACAAAAACGTATAAGGTCTTTAGTTAAAATTTAGTGTCACAAGAGAGACATTTATTTATTTTTATTACTTTAATTACACCCATTACAAAAAGAAACAAAATTGACTAATCAAAAGCGTTTGGAATCCTTAGTTTCAATTAAAATGTAACTATTAAGCTGAAATTAATTGAAATGAAGTTGTGTAAGACTTGACGAAGCTGTCACCCTTTACCCGGTTTACGATCACTAAGCTGCATAAACCGTAAAACTAAGTACTTGATAAATAATGGTAATTAATAACGTCGAATATAAGGGGCTCGGAAAGTAAACCGGTAACAAATTAACGTGGCGTCACCGCAATCGTTAATCAAATGTCGGTCCGTCATTTTCCATATATTACTCGGTGACGTGCATCCTTCGGTTTGACGTAAACGTCCTGTGTAGGCGCCTTAAGTTCCAGACTATTTAGGAGTTTCCGTTGAAATGACCTAGAAAATCTTGTCCTAGAGTAATACGAAAAATCTAAGGATATGTTTTGATTTAACCTTTTTAAAATTTTGAAAAAGTTTTCGTTGGTTTAAGCGTTCGAATTTGGAATCTCGTAAAAAAACTAATCTTAAATTTGGATTTTTTTTTCAACACCGTGACATTGACTAGGTAGTAGAGTCTTGCAACGACTCGCCCGGAATAGTAGTACCGCCTTACCTATTACAGCAACAGTAGCGTCAGTGCTCGCCATTGTCGTGATGAGGGTAGGGTAGCCGGTAAACTTAAGCAAGAGGCTTACCATCCCAGCCTCAGTTTGGCAACGCACCATTTCCACCTTTGGTGTCTATGGGCGAAGTGTATTTCTTGCCATCAGGTAATTCGTCTGCTTGTTGGCCTTCCGATATCATAAAAAAAAAATTAAATAATCGAAGCAAAATCATGTATCAAATAAATGATTGCTAAAAAAGAATCAAACTTTAGTAGTACTACTTAATCAAACTTTAGCGTCTTTGAGAAGTGTTCTCAGGAGCCAGACATTTTAGAATTCAATAGCTACTCGTATAAGATTTCAGTCTTTCCAATAATATCTTTGTTTAAAAAATCTATATACATATATTATACATATTTCCCTTCGTTAGTCTCGCTAAAACTCGAGAACAGCTTAACCGATTTGGCTAATTTTTTGTCTTGAAATGTTCGTGGAAGTCCAGGAAAGATTTAAACGATGAGAAAGTATGACAACATTGGAAGGAAAATACTAAAAACGACAATTTAATTTCCCCAAACCAACTGTTTTTACCTGTCAAACGTTTGATTGATGTTCATGTATCCAGTGAAACGAAGTTCACCGGGTCAGCTAGTTACTAATAAAAATGAAGGTTCAAATTAATCAGTAACCTGTATGGTGTATATGAAATAAAATATTTTTCAGTTATTAAATGTTAAAAAAAACCTTGTCATTGCTTAAAAAGTTGAAACAATGTATTCTCTATCAGCTATAGACTACTATATGAATGAACCCATAGCTTACTATATAATGAACCTTTTGCTGTTTGGTTCTCAGTTTAAAAAACATATTAGGTACGGTAGTTAGACACTAGTTAATGATTAGATTATCAACTTTGCTACAGCTACTTTTCACTTTATCTTTATAAGAGTAATTATAGCTCTTTATGTCGTCTTCAGGCCTAGGATGCGCTTATAATATATTAAAACAAAAGAAAAGACTTTTTAGAAAAAGCTTTTATTATTTTTCGAGTTGCTCTCAACGAGCCCTTTCATTTGATATCCATATTTAGAAGTGCTTTAAAAATAACTATTCCGCCATCTTGATTAGTCCGCCATATTGGATTTAGAATGATGTCATGTACTTTATCGTGCATTGTCATTCAAACAACATTTTAGCTCAAGCGAATGAAGATTTCTACTTCGAATTTGACCACCCGAACATACATACTTACATACATACATTGCAAGTTAAATAAAAGCTTTTTAAAAAAGAGCGACTTTTATTTAATAATCATTATTCTGCTACAGATAATTAATCTTTCCTTTTTTCTTTCTTAGTCTTATCTCATATTTTATCAGATGATATCGGGGTCGGCTACCTAATCTAGGGGATTTGACTAGGACAAAATTTAATGCAAAGCGACTGCCATCTTACCTCTGCAACCCATAAGGGAAACTAGGCCCAAACATAGATTAAGTCGAATTCAATGAATCCAGGTTTGCTCACGATATTTTGCTGCACCATAATATGAGCACTCAGATAATGTACATAAGTTAGAAAAACTCATTGGTACATGGCGGCGTTCGAACTTGCACTACCTGAACGGAAGTTCTGAAGCGCGTACCACTAGGCCACCGAGGCGCTACAGATAATAACTAAAAGTGGGAATGTAATTTTTTCTCATATACCAATGCGATGAGTTGTTACTTCTGAAGTTATTAGTAAGTTAGTAGTAACATTGTCTCAGATTTGATTTATGTCTAACATGGTGACGGACTTGCCATCTGTCACACCTATATCATCGGTTAATACTGATAGCTACCATTTCTCTGCCTACCCTTTCTGATTTTTTTTATTTCAAATGAAATAAAATGAAAATTATTTATTCACCGAATATGTGTGTTTAAAAGTTGTTACAAAACAAGAGTTTTTATTATAAACACTTAAATTATATTTATTTATTTTTTATAAAACCATATATTACACTAACATTAATTATCTTATTATTAATAAAATATTAATTTTACTCCACTTATTTTAACCTTGTCTACCATAAACCAAACCTAGCCAGCCAGGAGAAGAAACAGTGAAACAAACTCCCCGGCAACCATGACTTCTTTAATTAAATTTAAATTATATCAATATTAATTTGATGTATTTATTACTTAATATCTCGTAATAAACTTTCACCAAGCAATTGACTTTATAAAAAAATCAAGGCAATTATCAAGTAATGACTTCATAGAACTCTTGAAACTTGAAGAGATGTAAGCGTATGACGTGCATCCTAGCCCTGCTCACTAGTAAATACTTTATCCACTAACGACATGTAACGGTCTATCATTCGTCAGTGTCCCGCGTTCATCACTCACTTGTACCTAGCCGCATATTTACAAAATACACTTAAAAAGCACTTAACCCAATGCAATAAAGTTCATAATAGCTGTGTTTAATGGTTTTCGGAACTTTGTTAACCTGAGACGTCCAGTTTGTTTTGGACTACCTTGATGTTTTCATTTGGTGCAGTTAAGGATGTCAGCGGGGGGTTTCAGGGAGTGGGATGGTTCATTTTAAATTGGATGTATAGGATGTGTCACGGCATATTATCAGTCTCTTAATTGAAGATAATAAGGGGGGACATGTGTCTCTGTCGGGTTTTTATGGGGTGACCGGGGGGGTGCGGGGTGTTTCGCTTTTTCAAGTCTCGTTAAGTCCAGCTATTAATTTATGTCAATCGTGTTTCCTGTACTTTGGTCTGGAATGTCGATTTCAAAGGACACTCTTTCATTTCCTGCCGTTGGAAAGTCTTATATTTGAAAATTAATTTATTTCACTGGTGACTTTCTGTTTACTAAGCGATTTAAAAAAAATGATTTTTAATTTGATTTTTTTTACGTGTAAGCCTTGGTGGCCTAGTGGTGCGCGCTTCGGACTTCCATTTTGTTCGTCCTGGCTCAAACCCCACCATCTACCAATGAGTTTTTCTAACTTAAGTATATTTTATGAGTGATGTTACGGTGAAGGTTTACATCGTCAAGAAACCTAAGATATGTGCCCTATATGGCGACGAACTTACCACCTGACTTACCACTTACATCATGGGACCTAATATAATCGGCTAATTATAGGTGCATAATGTATATCTGCCTACCCTTTCGAAAATATGGGCGCGACAATATTTATTTATATGATTTTACGTGTACGTTAAAATATTTTTAATGGATGAACCGATTTGATAATTCTTTTTTTATTTTAGACTAGCGACCCGCCCCGGCGTCGCACGGGTATACAATACATGTTATATACCTACATAAAAACCTTCCTCTTTAATCACTATATCTATTAAAGAAAACCGTATCAAAAGTGTAGTTTTAAATATTTAAGCATTTATGTTTTTTCTGCGTTGTCTTATTTAAATTTAATCAAGTTTTTTTGAAGGTTCAAAGAGATATTTAATGCCATGGATATTTCTCCTTGACTTTTGACGATTGAATCTTATAACAACTGTATTTACTGGATTTCTGGAAGTTAATTATTTGGGACACTTAATTATCCAAGAGGCTTAGCTTGGCTTACGCACAATTAATGTTTTTGATGAAGTATCATATTATATTTCCTATCGTCTGAAAATCCGTCTCCATATTTATTTTTTTGGGTAGTAAAATCGACTATAATAATAAAATTAAGCTGACTGATGTTTTATGAGATGACATATGACTTATTAACAAACAAGAAGGTGTCTCTGTTAATGGTAAACGATACCATTGACAGAGATCAAAGATGTAACTGGTGTTTTGCGGCTTACCGCGTGTGCAAACTTACTCTGCCGGAAGATTTGATCCGGAAGAGCTGCCACAGAGTTGTTTATGTACTACGTTATAGTTATAGAATACCACTTTAGCGGGGTATTTGAAGATATAGATATCTGGAAATTACACTTCCAACAACGACCTGTCAGCATTATTAATGCTATCACACTCTCTCAAAGCCGTTTCGTTTTAACACTAGAGTATACGCGTGGTCTACTATAGTAGACCAAAGTAGCTTTTTTTGCGGTAACTTTTTAATTTTACGCGCTAAAAACTAGTGTTTCCAAGTAAGCCTCGTCTGGTATATTTGTCGCCACCTCAGTACTTCTCACGATCCCCACGCGTTCGCAGGAGTGAAATTTTTGGCGCCAAAAACATATTTGGCATAAAGACATGCCATTAGCAACACGAACTTAAGGCTAAAACATTAAGATTAGATCAGCTGGCCGAAAAAGGAGATGCAGCTAAAAACACTAAGGATCCATTATCCTATTTCGAACAGCGCCGATAACTAGATTAAATGACACTGAAATTCTTCCCCGACAGCTTAAAATCAGAAATGGAGCACTTATGGGGAGCACAGTTCCGCAATTTCAAGAGGTTCAACATGATTTGACACCAAAGACAGAACGAGTTGGTCAATGTTCACTCTCCTCCAGAGCCCGAAATTGGTCGACAAAAAAATGGTGCAAGGCTTGCTATAAATAGATTTGTCCCGATCACCAAGCAGTAGTATGTCATGGTTGCTATGAAAACAGAGAAAATTGTAATTTTGTGTTAATTGTAAAAAAAAATACGTTGATCTAAGAAGTGCAATTTTTGTTACTTTTTCTCAGATATTTACTGAATTTCTAATTATTCACTATTTTAAATAACATATCTATTTTTTAATGTTGTAATAATAAGTAAAATAAATAACTTTCCCATTCCGTTTATTGTTTTAATCAAATAATTACAAATATAAAATTCATTAAAATTTTAAATTGGCCTACTATAGTAGGCCATGCGTGTAATCAAGTAAAAAAAGAGGCGCGTGTACTGTAGTGTTAACATTGTCAACTCCACAAAACTGTCAGAAAGAAAGGTTGGGCAATGTAGAGAGAGTTAGCAATAGTACGTATTCGAAATGAAATGAAAATAATTTATTTGCCGAATATGTGTATCAAAAAACTGTTAGGAAAAAAAGTATTTAATTACACCAACATATTCTACCACAATGTGGTGTGCAAATATTTTAAAATATATTTTTTATTTATTTATTCTAGTAAATTATGTATTATGGTACACTCTTATTATTTATTAGCTGTGCCCACGACTTCGTCCTCGTTTTTATTTCATACATTTATTTTATACATTTCTAAAATTAAAGTAGCGCAAGCCATTCCTTAATACATCACTGTATGTCAGTAAAAGTCACGTCAAAATCGGTCAAAAAAAGAGATTACCGGGTACAAACAGACAGAAAAAATTTTAAAAACTGTTGTTTTGGTGTATGTACTTTGTTATTAATATAATATGCACTTAGTAAAAAGTGGTTATTTTAATATTACATACAGACACTCAAATTTATTTATTTGTATAGATAAACATACACTCGACTTATTTTAACCCTATATACCATAAACTGCCATAAAAGGAATATAATCTCTAAATAGTACCTCTAGACTCTAGTTTCATGGGTGTTATACACAATTTTGTGTACCACACAAAAATAATGTCCATGGATTAAATATAAATTTATGTTGATTTGTCTAGATTTAGTTGTTATAGTTTATTGTGTAAGCCCAGCCGAAGCAAAACAGAAGTTTATAAATCGCCATTGTTCTGGGATCGCGTTGGCTCACCTGCATTCCTGGGGCAATATCAATCCATCTGCCCCCAGCGTGGGAGGGGTTGGGGGCGAACGGCCAACTTGACGTCTTTGAGGGAAATTTAAGACCGTGTCTAAAGAAAAGCGTTTTTCAAACCTCTTTGTTACCAATGTGTATTTTTTTTTTCAGTACACAAAACATTAGTAATAGGTGATGTTATAAAAAAACCCTAGTTTGAGGAAATGCGTTTTTTAAACTTCTTTGTTACCAATGTGCAATATAATGTTAACGATAAGTAATGTCATACAAAAGACATTGTCCTAAGAAAATTGTTTTAAATCTCGTTGTTACCAATGTCTATTATTTTATACTTTTTGATAATAATACTACCTAGTAATAAGTAATTTTACTTAAAAAAGCCACTGTCAAAAGAAAATACTTTTTTAAACATTTAGATAAAACATTTGTAATCGGTAGTGTAATATAAAACGATAGATTTAGGAGGTAATCTAAAAGTATTTATGGTTATAAGTATGTTAAACGCCATCTATCTTTCTTTGACAAAAAACATCAGCATACAAAGGGCTTTTTAGATTAATAAGAAGTTAAGCTAAAAATATTATTTTAAACGCCATCTGTCCGAGTTTTATCTCTGTTTATTGTTATTTGAATGTTATTACAGATAATATACTATATTCTGGTAAATGCAATTTTTATAAAATTTATAAAATTATAAATAAATTATTTATAAATAATACATTTCTCATGTTTCTAAGTAAGGCTGATTACATTTAGACTGTTCAATTATTAATTCTGTAAGATAAATAAATAAGAGAACATTCAAAATAATTGCTAAAATAATATTATGCTTAAAAATTATTGGTCCAAAAAACTAAATAATATAGGTGCAAAAATGCCTTTATTAACAAAAAAATAATATTTAAAATATCGTTTTACCTGTAAACTGGCTGAACCAATAAACTTCGTACTGAAAAATTATTTTGCCGTCAGTATTTTTTTCATACAAAACTTCTGACAATGACGCACTCATAAAAGAAAGATTTATCCAATTTCGTGCAGTCGTTTGGAAGTTACGCGCGTACAAACATTTCGGCAATCCATTTTTAGGATTCATTAACTAATGGGTAATAACGGAACCCTAAGACTTTGCTGTCCGTCTCTCTGTCACCAGGCTGTATCTCATGAACCGTGATAGTTACAGAGTTGAAATTTTCACATATTCACATATCACAACTAACACTAAAAATATATACATAAAGGTGGCTCCCACATAACAAACATGTTTTTTTCCGTTTTTATAGATAGTTGTACGGAACCTTTCCTGCGCGAATCCGTCTCGTACTTGGCCGGGTTTTTTTATGTATAGATTTATATCGCGACTGTGAATAGATTCCGTTTTACCTATTTTAATACCCATCATTTTTGGCGACTTCGCGTTTAAATTTAATCAAGTAAAAGTAGCCTAAGTTACCACCACTACTACATAAGCTAACTGACAAAATCAATCCAGCCGTTCTAGAGACAAGCAAACAGAAAATTAAACGAAAAAAAACAGACGAACAAAAATTCTGTAAAAATGTTATTTTGTTATATGTACCGTATATACATACATATGCATCCAATGAAAAGCGGCCATTTTAATAGTGCAAACACACAATCCAATTTTATATATTTGTATATACATAACATATACTAAAAAAATATTTTAACGAGTGTATTATTTGTTGAAGTAAGTTCGCTTCTTGTGGATGACGTGACGAGTCTGCGACGTCTCACCTGCATTCACGAAAGGGGAGGTAGGGGTGGGCCGGCCACCGGGGGGACTGGGCAACTTGACGTCTTTGAAGGTATTTAATTTTGTGCAAATGACGTGACATGCCAACAGACATTGATATTTGGAATGTTTGCCTAGTGACCATGTGGGTTTTTTTGGACGGTTTAAATTGGATTTTTACAATAAGTGGGAAAACAACGTATGATAATCGTTGGTATACAGTACCTAACAATATTAAGTATTAAAAATATATTCTATGGGCGATTTTTACAAGCTTAGGAGAAGAAATATCGGAATATTATTTGATGTTTAAAATGAATATTGCATCAATAAAATCTAAATATACATAAAAATACCAAAAAAAGATTTTTTTCTATAGTATTATTTTTACCATGGTACATTTTTTACTTAGTTTATCGTCATATTTATCCCAGTTTTTTAGTAATAATAGAATCTTCAATCCAGACCTAATTACATTTAGAATTTATTTGTGCATCAAAATAGCTATCGTAATATATGTATCCAAAATCATTAAAAATAATGACAACCACGATTGTGCGAAAAATATATTTTAAAATTTATACGAATTTTAAAACGTACTGCTGCAGCAGAAGCCGCGACTTTCATTCTGCCTTACCTCCCCCCTTATTATCCGCCGGGTGGGGTCAATCTCCCCACCCCCGGTGGTGGCCGTCACGTCACTGTCCCCGGATCGCCATCAGAGCGTCTCGTTTGTCCCACGATGTAGCTGAAACTTGAAGGATTTGAATATATATCATTTGTTCGACGTGAAAAGTATACGTGAGGTTCAATCGTAATTTGCACTTTCTTTCTGCCCTTTGGCAAAGGGTTTTGCATTTACATATACACAAATCAATGTTTTCTACTCATACACAAAATGTGATAGTTTTGTTAATTTTTTAAAACGCAATAAGTGTAACATCGCATGTGTATTTTCAACTGCCAAGAAAAAAGTTATCCTTTCAAGTAAAAGTTATCCTTTTTTTAACACTTCTGAACTTTTGTTTGAGTGAATCGATTTTGGTAATCATTTTTTAATTTGAATACCGTGGGTTCTTATTAGATACATTATAATAAAGTTAAAGTGGTTTTTATGTTGTTTTAATATTGACTTGTGATTCACTTACCACACAAAAACAGATTTTGATTTCTATTTTATAATAGAGAGAATAATATATGTATATGTGTGTATAATATAATGTTTATATCTATAATAGATACCTCATTACCATGAATGTATAATAAATAACTATAATACTATTTTGCTAATAGCTCAATCAACTATTTACAGCATTATGTAGAAATTAACTCTTTCAAAAATGTGAAAAAAGGCAGAGATACTTTCGCATCCGTGGTATTAGGTATCATGGTGTGACAGGGGCAAGTCACACCATGAGACAATATCGAGCACAAATCCCGGATTTCCTTACGATGTTTTTCTTCACAGTAACAGCCCTCGGAAAATGCATTTGAGATAGAAATCTCATTGATACATGTTGGAGTTCGAACATATACTACCGATAGATGTCGGAAGCCCTTACTACTAGGTTTTCGAGGATCTCATGTTTTAACAACTAGTTTATTGTTTTAAGGATGATACCCACCCAAAGGATGAAAACGGAACCATTTTGATAAGAGTCCACTATTCGTCTGTATATCACAAGGCTATATCTAATGAACCGTGATAGTTCGGAAGTTGAAATTTTCACAGATGATGTATTTCGGTTGCCGCCAAAATAACAAATACTAAAAACGGGATAAAATAAACATTAAAACGTAACTACCAGGAACGTATTTTTTTTGGCCGTTTTGTACACAATTATACAAAACCCTTTGAGCGCGAGTAGGACTCGCACTTGGACGTTTTTTTTTTAATTTATTTTACTACATTTAAAAAAATTATATTTAATATATTTCGATTACAAAAATGCTTATACACATATTAATAATAGTTAGTCTTCGGATTTACAGATAAAAATTAAACAGAAAGCAAATAAATGGTTTTTAGTTTTTTAATACTTACGTAATATATATTTCAAGTGTATGTATTAATTCTGATTCGTAGCCTTATAATTTTAGAAATGTTTATGTTAAACATTTACAGAGGAAGGAAACCTCTTTGGAATCAAGTTACTTATCTCTTTTATATTCATTATTTTTTTAAGCATATAGAATACATACCTATTACATTAAATTTCCATATTTTAAGCTTATTCTTTATTTTTTCACTTTCAAGCGTTAAGCAGAAAGACATTTCTGCTCGATGCTCATACATTTTTCTGACGGTAAAAAAAATAAATTTTCAAGTCAATTTTGTTTAAAACATCTATAAAACCTATACGAAGTTATTTAAGCCAATACCTGTGAGATACAACGTCCACTTTTTATTTTTCCGTATGCAATCGCTCCGTCTTACGTCTGCTCAGTGCAATATCAATCCATCTGGGTGGGGGACCCCCGACCCCCCCACGTCAGTCTTAAATGACTGTCACGGGTGCACTCAGGCGGCGTTCGCTTCAAGAACGTCGGACGGACGTCTGTACTTCGCTTTGATATTGCCTCGTTATTTGTTATTGTATTACCCTTATGTTTATAACGTTCTAAATTTTAACAATGTTCAGTGGGGTTAAGTGCCCACCTTCAGATAACATTGTTGTGAATTTGTAACGCTTTGTTCGCGGGTTTACTTTTCTAATGCTTTGAATTCATTTGTACGACGTTCATAATTATCTTTTGGATATGAAATCTTTAGATGTACATTCTGTATTGTTGTCAGTGATATATGTCAGTGTTGGCAATTATTGTATATATTTTTGAGGGAACAGAAAGCTTTATTACTAAAGAATGAAAGACGAAAGATTGACAAGACATATATAATGCGAAATTGGATGGATAAACCTGCTCTCCCTCGGTTGAAATTCCACAACTAAATAGCTCGAATATTGTCAAAAGTGTAAAGATGTTGGTAAAAGTCTCCGAAATTAATGAACAAGTTAGGCAAGTGTGCAGGGATCGTGACACTTTGCACTCGGTGCTCTCTGCCTAAAACGCAAGGGACCTGGCGTGAAGATATCAATGTAATATTATTTTACGCAAAAATATTGAACCTTGAGTTTCCAAACCATTAACAATGTTGCTATTTTTATTTAATGAATGGTTTTTGTTTTATCAACCAGCGGGGCTATTGTGTATCTTTTTGACAGTTAAATGATACGAACTCCAAGCTCGAATTTTCGTATATTCACTG
>DVZL01004192.1:0-13155 GCA_018236625.1 Lasaia peninsularis | reverse complement strand
TTTCTATTCGTATTTTTCTACGGATGCTTGCAGCAATCCCTTTACTAATAATTTATTAAATATTTAAAAAATAAATACTTTTATCCTTTGACCCAAATGTTGGGAACTTCTGAACGTTTGTTTACATAATTTATTCGTTCTCGTGACAGATAGTATAGATAAATAATTTTGGTTATTAGCAATATATTTGCTAAAAAAACTTTGGCTGACTTTTACACATAAACCTTTCGTGAAATATAAATTATAAATAATTTAAAAACGTATCTATTATGTTTACTATGATTTGAATCATTTTAGCTGTAGATAATAAGCATGATATGCGCCTACTAATTAAGTGCATGTAATTAATTTCACATCAGAGTGATAACGGAGATTGGTGCGAGATTATAATATCGTTTATTACTTCATCAATAATTACGATATTATTATCTACCACCTTATCGTATTCTAGATTTGTTTGGATATATTTTTATTGTCGCATATATTGTTATTACTTGCGACAATTTGCATTGCAATCTTGGTGTCATTAATGCCCTATAAAATTTATTTGTATAAGATAATCCTAACAATATTATAAACACGAACGTTTGTAAGTATGGGTGGATGTTTGTTACTCTATCACGAAAATACAACTAGACGGTTTTGGATGAAACTTTACATACATGACAATAACAAATGGGTTACTTTTTAACCGGCTACATTGAAAAGTGGGTATGTTTTACGCAATACATATCGGAAAAATCTGATATTTGAAAGGTGAATGGTTTAATATGCTCAGTTTGAGGTTTAATCAATTTGTGTAACTTGTCCAAAGACATTTATATATATATGTAAACAAACACCAGTTTGTAAACTCGCTTTCTGAAAGAAGAAATGCACTTTTGGTTGTGATAAAGACAGCTCTAAATTAATAGCAAAAGTTCATAAAAACAAGAGTATTCTTGTTTTGTTCATATTAATTATTATCCTTACTTATAAGTAGGAATAAATAAAAGAAAATTTAAAATTTTCATGAAAATATGTTCGATAGTTTCGGAGTTGTTTGGTTTATTCCGAACATATAACTTGACATAATATTTATATATACTAGCTGTCAGGCCAACTTCCTACAGACCGCAATTAAGGTTGTGAAAAATAGATATGACCTATTTTATCAAACCTGTCAAGTGACAAAAATTTCATCAAAATCAACTTAGCCTTTTCGAAGGAGTATAGTTACCGACACTGTGAAACATCAATATAAAGATAGGTTAGATGATAATTTACTAATATAAACCGACGTTGGAGAAAAATACTCGTATTTTAAAATTAAAATGATTGTTTTCCGCTTATCAAGGACTTCGCGTCGCAAGCGTCCTGTCAATTTTTTGTGGCTTTTGAATATTGATAAGCATGGCCTAAAAATAGCAATCTATTTAAGCCTAATGCTTTGATAAAACAAATTTCACGACTTCTCCTAGCAAAAATAGAATAGAATAGAACATATTTTCACACAAGCCTTTTTTGCCCGCGACTTAGCCCGCGTGCAGAATTTCGTATTCGCGAGAATTTTTCGACTTATAATACTTACAATAGTTACAATAGTTTTTAATTATACTAACAATATATTCCATCACAATGTGGTGTGTAAATATTTTAACACTTAATTTATCTGGAGATTACACTCCTAACAATGACCTGTCCGCGAAATTTTTGTCTCGCAAGGCCGGTTTGGTTTTGAGGTTGACCAGTTTAGAAAGAGTTAACAATACTACATATTCAGGACAGATCTATGTTAGGAGTGTAAATTCCAGATATAAGTTTTAGCTTCAAATCTATTCTCGCGTCACCGGAAATGTAACTGATCTTTTGACATTTAATGTGGTTAGAGTAAGATAATGGAACCAGCAAAATAGCCAAGACTATGTGACGCATGTGCACTAACAGTTATTCGTCTCGTATGATAATAAATACATATCCCCTGAACAAATTATACAGATTGATCTAAGCTCAAGTGAGCGAATTATATGCTTGTGTTATGGGTGTCAGTCAACGATACTAATACATATAATTGTCTTATCCCAAAAAAAAGACAAGTTATTCTTATAAATATTAATAATAATTACGGGAATGAACAATTTTTACTCAAGAAATGTTTTGTTAATCATAAGAAAAAAGGTTTTAATGAAGATATTATATGATATACTGATGATAAACTGGGAAAATAGGAGAAATTTCAGATCTTACTTATGAAAACAAAGATTGGTATGAAAATAAAAAAAAAACTGTGTAATACAAAAACACTTAAAATTGAAATAGAAACAACATAGCTTTCTTACAAAATGTGTTTGAGTTTCGAATTAAAAATCTATTACAATATTCCACATACATATTGTTTGTTATTAGTGTTGCGTCGTAAGAAGTTCGCCGGGTCGGCTAGTTACGATTTCTCTCTTTGCGTGAGATGAGATTCTATGCATCTAACCTAACGTTGTTATGTAACCAAGTGTAAAATTAGTTTGTGACGGATTTTGCTTGTTTCTCTATTACGAATACTTATGTAATTCCGCATAGCGACTCGTATTTTAAACTAGACGAAATGTAGTCTAAGAGGCAACTGCGATAACTGATTTCTCATGTATCAATGTCAACAATGATAAAGATCAACTACCAATAGGCCTATTGCTTGTTATGGTAAGTATCGATTTGTTTGTTACCGTTCCCTCTGTATAGATGGTAATGTTAGCGACTTCAATCTTACCATAATATCCGAATCTGGTTTATTTTTAATTTTACTTATTTTTTATTTTTAATTGATGACATGAATTGTTCCATACATTTGAAGAGATCATTTGTGTATCATTAAGTCCCTAAATTTTGTTTTCTATATTTGTCTATTTCGTAATTCATTTAGTGCACAATAAAGAGTTTATTCTATTCTATTCTGGTTTGAAGAGTAATATAGACAATAAACATTCCGCAAACGGGAACATCCTATTGCCAATTTTTCAATCTCAAATTTCTTAAAATAAATAAATATCGTCTCGCCCATATCTCCAAAAGGTATTGGCAGAGGTACTTACATACTTATGCACCAACGATTAGCCCGCGATATTAGGTCTTATGATGTGACTCGTACCAACTCTGTCGTCCTATTGAGTACTAATCCAATTTCAGACAGATAAACTGAAAAATTCAGAACAAGTTGCCGTACTCAGGGAATCGAACCAAAGTGTCATAGTCGGAAATCAACTACGCTCGACCACAGGGGCGACAGTCATAATACAGAGTAGAGTTTTTATATATTTTTTTTTCATTTAAAAGCCGGGCACAATGTCCCGCAGCTTACCTGATGGAAAGTGATGCTGGGGTGGTGCAAAGATGGTAGTGCAAAGCTAGAAGAAGCCATTCACTCTTACTTTAAATTAACCGTTTCACTTGTGGTTGATGCTGTGCAGCAACTCGCCCTGGTTGGGATCCACCGCCTTACCTATTCCTGCCGCCACAATGAATGTTCCGGTCCGAAAGGTAGGGTAGGTGGTGGACTTGCACATAAGGTCTAACAGTCCGTCCACAGGGCAGCGGTGCACATACAGCATCTATAGTGTCTATAGGCCACAGTTGCCTCTAACCATCAGAAGACCCGTGTGCCTGTTCGCTGTCTTATCCCATAAAAAATTGAGAGTTTATAAAAGGATATATCGGGAAATCCATTTGTATGTTTGCCTTTCAGTCCAATTACGTATAAACAATGGTTGTGGGTGGTGGGAACAAAAGGTGCATCGCTATGTACTGACTTCGCGGGCGATCGATCGATAAACGTATTTTTATCATAAGTTTACGTCAGTGATAAAGAAAGAACTGTGTGTCGAGTTACTACAGAAAAGTTCTCTCTGGATTTTTTATATGAATGAAATGAATAAAAAATCATAGTAAAACTAGAAAAAATCGACCTCAATTTCATTGTCATATCCAGGCAAAAGGCTTTGTATGTCCACAGTGCTACTGAAAGCACTACCAAGAGATATTATTAATAATAAATTTACAAATAATACTATACAATTAATAACTTGTTAATTTTGTAATATATGGGTCAATCTAAATGTTCTTTAGTTTAGGCGTTATAACTATTCGCCTTTGCTTACAACAAATTAGCTGTTCCTACAAACTTCATAGCCACGCATTATGGGTTATGAAAACCAAAATTATATTCCACACCAAAGTAATTAAAAAAATTGACTTTAAAATTTAATTAATTTCTGAACGACATGACAGAACGAACACCAAATTTTTGACAGGTCGTAATCGTTTCTAAGGGTAAACAAAAATGTTGTTTTTAGTATATTTCTAGATTTTTTTTTTCATATTTACTTACCTTCCCTGAACCTCCACAAATAATTTAAACCAAAATTACCCAAATCGGTCCAGCCGTTCTCGAGTTTTACCAAAACTAACAAACAGCAATTGATTTTTATATATGAATATAAATGGTTACCAAATAGTTACGAATTACTAACAGTTAAGACTGAATTTGTTTTAATCCTGAATAGCGTAGTTTCCGGGACATTGTTCTTAATGAGTATCTTTTCTCTGAATTTTTAACTTTCTTTGGAAAACGTATTTTATGTTTATTTAGACTTCAGTGTAATCTTATTACCATTTTATCTATTTTGAGAAAAGATCTGGCGACATATACTACGCAATTTACGTGGTTATCTATTGTCTCTTATGGTGACAAATGGTTATATAAACATTGTTGTTTTTCTTCTTGAAAAGGTTTAAGGTAAATTAAAAGGAAACACAAAGTTTTAGTGTACAACGTTTCTAAGGTATCCTGACTTATTAACCAATCAAATGGCTCATAATTAAAAGTCATTCAATTTATCTGAAAAACATGACATTGCCATCTATGGAATATTCGTCTGTCTGGGGCTGTAATGGGATTACCATCTGTCACACTGGGCCCTAAAATCGTCCGCTAAACGTATTTACCTCTGCCTACCGCGTCGGGGATAAGGGTGTGGCGATATGTGTTATTTCGACATATATTGCGATATTTATTGTCGCCTTTGTGGTGTAACGGTACAGGTGTCGCCTGTCAAGACCGTTTGCCACGTTGGGTCCCGGGTTCAATTTCCAGATCGGGCAACTTTTCTTAAATGTTCTTCAGATTTTTCTGAGTAAGCATTACATTGCCCGGGATTGGAATGTGCTCGAACTGGCGATAGGCTTGCCACCTATCACTTCAGGGCCCTAGTACCTTGCCTTAACGTGGGTGTGTTAGTATATCTACTGGACTTACGAGTCGTGGATATACTATCCACACTTCTGCCTACCCCTTCGGGGATAATAGGCGTGAAGATATTTATTTTATTTATATAGTTACTAATCTGAAGTTGGAGATAGATGAAGGAAATTATTCATAGACAAACTGTCAAAACATATTTACTGAGATTAAACCTTGGCTCCTCCGCACCATCCAAATGTATTAATATTCTCTTATCTTTCATTGAGTAAATTCTTTACGAAGTTTTACATAATCAGAACAAGAATAATGTGGAGATCACACAAACGTTGATCTGTCGACTGAATATGTTTTGGCGAAAGGAGACATGTTCGTCGTCACATTAACTATTTTTCTCGTTTTAGAGTTTTTTTTTAGAAATATCTTAAATATTTTTTTTAATATTTTGAGGTGAGAAAGAGAAATAACATTACGGTAGAGCCTCGGTAGTCTAGTGGTTCGCGCGATGGACTTCTATTCCAGTAGTCTAGACTCGAACCCCGCCATGTACCAATGAATTTTTTTAACTTGTGTACATCGAAAAGTGAAAACATCGATCTAATCTATGATTGACTTTAGTTTCTCTTATGGGTTGCAGAGGTCAGATGGCAGTCGCTTCGTGTGAAAACTGGCACCTTAGTCGAATCCTCTAGATATAGCCTACTCCGATATCATCTATACAATAAATAAAATTGGAGATTGTAATATTAAAATAACTGCTTTTTACTAAATGCATATGTATGTTTACAAGGTACGTGAACCAAATTTATTTTGGAATTTTTGTCTGTCTGAATCTCTGAATTTGCTGGGCTGCTTTTGACGGGGCTTTTATGTAATAAAAAATGGATGTATGAATTAAAATACGTCAGTACGAAGACATTCACATGTATTATGTCTTTATTGTCGATACGTACTCCTCTGAAGCGATCAAGTCGATAGGACCACCAAGTACTACAAAGGGTATTTTTATTGCCTCAAACACTCATCCTCTTACTTGTAAATTCGAACCTTATTATTTACGTAGAAGTAATGACGGTCAAAGATAATAATCATGCTTCGTCATATCTGAATCAGTATGTCATTGAGTTATACAATTATCAAGTCATAAATCTACGCGTGTAATTGTTTCCTTATAAATCCACGCTTGAACTGTCTCTTAATACATATAGATCTTCACGCCAAGTCTTTTTCGGAGGCAGAGAGTATCGATTCCCACTTTTTTTATGGAATGAGACAACGGACAAGCACACGAGTCTCCTGATCGTAAAAGACAACCGTGGCCTATTGACACTATAGACGTTGTAGGTGCGTCACCGTTTTGTGATCGGAATGTTAGACCTTATATGCAATTCTACCGGCTACCCTACCCTTCGGACCGGAACACGACAATATATTAATGTATTTATGTACTTTTTATTATTATTATTTTAATTTTCATATATGAGCACTCGTGACGGCGCTTTACATAGGTACATGATATAGAATATTCCAATACCTATTGTGTTAGATTTTATGTTTATAGCACCTTTGCACAATATTTCGTTGACTTTTGTTCCATATCATAAGGTTGCCTGGAAGAGATCGCTGACTTGGCGATAAGGCCGCCTTTGTGTATCATTTAGTCATTAAGTTTATATTGTATTTCTTTTTTTTTGGTGCACAATAAAGAGTTATTCTATTCTATTTGCTGTAAAAAATGAGGCAGTTAACTGATATTGTCACCACCAGAATCCTTTATTTTAGTTATTTTCACAGCATAATGTCGCGTGGAATTCTTCTTTGAAGGAGTTCTGCTGTAATAACTACAATATTTTTTGCAAAAGAAAGCTATAAGGACAATTTATAACTTAGGCCCAAGGGTCTCCCAAAATTCAAAGTAGGTAATTAATATTCTTACCGTAGCATCACAATATATTTTTGAAAATTTAATATATGTTTTTTAAAAACATAAACCTATATTTTACAATAAATTTTAGAATTATATAGACGCCTTACAAAAACTTTTAATTATACTAACATAATATTGTATCACAATGTTGTGTGCAAATATTTTAACACAAATTATATTTATTTATTTATTAACTATAAAACTATATATTTTATACTAATTATCTTGTACCTTAGCTAATCGAACATTCCGAAGTTATAAGAAAATATTATTCCACAAAAATACCTTCTTCTTCTTCGTCCTGGCGTTAGTCCCGGTCAAGACCAGGGTCCGCCTTCCTAAGCGTCTTTCTCCACTTTGCTCGATTTTGGGCATCCTCGATTGTGAGATTATTGGCTCGCATCCACAAAAATATGATGTACTAAAAAAACACCGAGCAAAGCTCGGTCAGCCTGGTAATTAAACAAAAAATCTGTATCGAATTTATGACACTTCATGGATTAATATGATTGTATATTGTTCTCCGTCAGACTGGCTTCAATTTTTAAAACAAGCTAATTTTAATTTATATAAAAAAAAACTGATAGAAAGTACCACGACAGCCCACATCGCGTGAGGCGACGCACCATCGACACCGAAGTATAGCTGGTGGTATTCTGATATCAGGATATCGTTTGGTTACTTCCTATACCATAAAAAGAGCCTCCATCCTTGCACACGACATCACAAAAGATACGAACTTGCCTTTATGTGTTTAATCATAAAATTATTAACAATGTAGGGTTGTCGCTGATGAGGTAAATTTTTGATTCTCGTAAATTAATAATCATTGGTTTTCATTTTTAAAGTTTTAAAATGTAAGCACAGATTTCCCGATATACCTGGTAGACACCAAAACAGGAATTGTTTTTCACGTGGTGAAGATCTCTTGTAATTGGGCAGTTAACTAAAATGAGACTGAAGTCATTAGGTAGGTACTTTTCATTTTACCGTATATATCGATCAGTATAACTTTATATTTTTTCGAATTTCGGGTACATTATAAATGAATTACGAAATAAACATATTTTTAAATTGCGTAAATAGAGATAATGTAGGTTCGACTTACTTTTAAGGAATAAAATCTTATGATTGGGAATCATACGTTAACTTTCTTTGGGATAAAATTTATGGATTTGCATTTTGGGAAATTTTGTAGATGTACTTAGAAACTTACGAGTTCAAAAGTAGCGTGTATGAGTGATACTAGTGTTAATCAAGTCATACGAGCAATGCTTAAGACGCCCGAAATCTTACCTTTACCTTGTTAATTATCTTAATTGTATGAAGATAAAATAAAATCAAGTGTGTAAAAAGGTCACGATTTGTTTAAAAATCTTAATATTTACAAAAATACTACCATACATTGAAACCATGATGGATGCTCCATTTGTTGAAATAGCGACATAACTTTAAAAATTTTAAATTTCTTTGAATAATTTTTGTTTATATAGCTAGCCCAATCCTTTATGTTGAGTTATTTTAAATATTTTTTTAACCTAAAAGATGCAGATTTTACAGAAATGATTTTTTGTCGAACTCTTTTTTTGAGGATAGATGCCTATCTGTTTTGATAGTTGCCCTACCATAAAATACTGAGATGATAGATGGATTCCTGCAATAGGTACATGATAGATTATTTTTACCGAGTAAACGAAAAACCCAAACCAGATATAAGGTTAGGTAGTTTCACTCCTAGTAAGACGGTTAGTAGAACATTTGGTGAGTGTAGGTCCAAACTTATCAGAAGACCATTGCAGATTACCCGCAGAACGGTCTACAGTAGATGCAATATTGAGGGTTGAAACATTTACAAAGGATGCAGTATCGCGGCGTGGGTGGCTGTTGCGGTGTCCTTAGATATTGCAAATGCCTATACCATCCTTCCTTGGTAATGTATAAAGGATGCAATTGTATTCCACAAAGTGCCTATGTAGATACTTATGCAAAGTCGTGGAAGCTTATCTTAACGCAAGTTATGTTATCTGCCTCAGTTTTGTTAGCCTGTTCTCATTTTCAAACACAACAAAACTGTAAATCCACGTTTGCTCTCTGTGTCAATGTCATTAACAGCATTAGAATGTCCTTGGTCGTACTTCAGCAGAATCTGTGAGCACCATTCCACGTGAGCCTGCTTTTGCTCCGCTGTCATTTCACAAGGGATCCAACGACAGCAAATTTTCCGAACTTTCAATTCTTCGCGTAAAATTTACTGAATTTGGTTCATACCAATCCCCAATAGTCCTCATAGGTAATCCGCGCGTTTTCTTCAATTAGCCGCTTAACAGTAGCCACATTATTTTCGTTGACGGCAGTCGAAGGCCGCCCTTCACGAAATTCGTCATGTAAAGAAACACGACCCCTCTCAAATTCAGCAAACAATCGCCTCACGGTGCTCAAACAAGGTGCTTCTCTCCCAAAAACATTTTGAAGACAGTCTTGCGGAGAGAGAGAACTTTCAAAATCATAAAAAATCATCGCTCTAAAATCTTTTCGACTTAATTCCATTTTAGTTGCGTACGTAGAACTTTGATGTTTGATAAAAAACAATTAAAAATCATTTTCCGCCAATTTTTTTTTTATTACTAAGAAGGTTCCAACGTTTGAAAAAATATAACATTCGAAATTCAAATAGTTCCTATTAGCTAGAAGTGCAAAACTTTTAGAGTGCCCCATGTATAACGTGTTTTATATGCGTTACAAATATATCCACGTTAGTATGACAACCCTACGGTCTCGTATCTGCGGCTCTCTCATTATTAGATATATTACGATGTTTTTCTGTAGGCAATTACCGCGTAACTCTTTGAGCCGGTAATCGGTTTGTTAATAGCACCGCAACAATCACATCTCGGGGGTTGGGGTGGACTACGGCGCGGGGGGAGGGGCGACGGGGGTGGAGGATGATTTGAACGTTCACGCAGAAAGGATAATTCTTTGATCAAAGGCTGCCAACCACAGGTGCACTCGGTGGCCATGACTTTTGATTAACCCATATATTTAGCTATAGGTAGGTACTTTCTTCTTTCTTTAAATAAAAACCCTACTTTATTACTTGGGATTTTTGAACAATATAAAAGCATAAACAGAACTGGTGTATTGGATGGCAGAAAAAACATGAAACCTAATGACACCCAAAACGTTAATGGTGTGTTTTCAACCTGTAAAATTCTAAGGTCAAGCACTTTAGAATTTTACGTAGGAATTTCACCGGCTAATTGACACGACAACGTTAAGCACTGACAATATAAGATAGGTAAAAGAACTATCGACCTGAGCGAGCTGTTATAGGGCTCTACTGAGCAAACGCGTGAATTGTGTAATTCTGTAGTTTTATTAATTTATATAATATCGCATTAGCGGACGATGGGGTTGTCACACGTCTATGTTACAAAACTACTAATGATTTAAGTCAATACTCGCCTGACGACAATAACAGCACGATACCTAACGTGTTCGAAACATTTGTGGCACAGGCTAGCAGACTTAGCCTGTAGCGATAGACGGATTGCAGCTCACCTTGTAGCGCTGGACGGATGGCAGCTCGCCTTGTAGCGCTGGACGAATGGCAGCTCACCTTGTAGCGCTGGACGGATGGCAGCTCGCCTTGTAGCGCTGGACGGATGGCAGCTCGCCTTGTAGCGCTGGACGGATGGCAGCTCACCTTGTAGCGCTGGACGGATGGCAGCTCGCCTTGTAGCGCTGGACGGATGGCAGCTCACCTTGTAGCGCTGGATGGATGGCAGCTCACCTTGTAACGCTGGACGGATGGCAGCTCGCCTTGTAGCGCTGGACGGACGGCAGCTCGCCTTGTAGCGCTGGACGGATGGCAGCTCACCTTGTAGCGCTGGACGGATGGCAGCTCACCTTGTAGCGCTGGACGGATGGCAGTGCTTCGTATTGTATTCATTATTAAAGTATACCTACTGTAATAATATAGTACCTATGTATTCGCAACGGGGCCTCGGTCTTCAAGTGTCTGTGTGTGTCGAAACCCCCTATTTTGTGAGGATTTGGTGTTGGTACGTTTTGCTTGGACGTCTCGTTGTTGTTGATAGCTACCTATACCTGTAGGTATATAACGTAGGTGTCGCGAGGCGCCCCCTGGTGCCGGGACAACATATATACTTACAAACAAACATTACGTAAGTAACACACCACAAAACGTTGCATAATGTTTACGTTTACACTTGCTACGAGTATATAACTTACTCAATTACATTTGAAGAGTAACACACACTTATTTTAATTAATAATAATACTTAAATATCTCTGGACATATTACAAAGATTGACCTAACCCCAAAGTAAGCAAAGGATTGTGATGGCTGATAGTCAAATATTCTAATTCATATGAATTAAATAAAATGAAAAGCTGATATACAATGCGAATGTGGATGGATGTAGGTATCCGGGGAGACCTAGGTTGACAATCCACGATCGAATAGCTCGCGTATTATCCGAGGGTGGTGTCAAGAGTCTCCGCAACCGGCGTGTATGCATGATGAGACTGATGAATGTAGAGGAAGCTAGGCAGGTGTGTAGGGATCGTGACGTTTGGCACTCGATACTCTCTGTCTACCACGCAGGGGACCTGGCGTGAAGCTATGTATGTATGTGTAGGAATGGAATGAAATTAAATGAAAAATATTTATTTGCCGAATATGTGTGTTTAAAAGTTACAAAAACAAGAGTTTTTAATTATACCAACATATTCTACCACAATGTGGTGAGCAAATATTGTAACATATAATTTATATATTTATTTATTTACTTTACAGTATATACTAATTATCTTGTTAATATTCACAATTAACATAACAATATACTAAGTGTAAAACACGCTCAACCCCTACAAATACCAACATATATTTTGCACCACTCAGTTGCCTGTCCCCGTCGAGAATCTAATCCTACGGGATACGCTAACCTCTCTATCATTGAGGCACTCAGATACTAGCCTAGACCTAACATCTCAGCTGGTATATTACCAGTACCTAGCATCCCTCCCTCTTTCTTTCGTTCTCCCTTGCTGTCGTATTCAAAGTCTTCACCATGTGCCGACGACTCGTGTTACAGAACACATAATATGATTAACTACAGATTAAAATGAAATAACAACCAATTAACAGTAATAATATAATTACAAATTAGTTGTGGAAGTGAATCAATAAGTTTTAATGAAACCGGGGTTAAACTAAATGGAAACTGGAGTCAACAGTTAATTGGACCAATATGAAACAAACAAACTCCAGCCGTGGGGCCGGGACACGGTATCCGGGCCAGCGGCGTCGGCACCACGACAATGGCGCTGACGTTTCAGAAAACATAGTGACGTTTTGTTTAATTTTTTACATACCTAATCGTCGTCAAGCTTTGACAATTGACGATCCAGCCTATATTGACTTCTGTAAATTAGTAGGAATATAAATATTACTAGCTCAATAAAAGTGTTCAAGTAATAGCTGGGACTAAAACACACACACAAACAAACACACTCTAGCCCGTTGGCCCGACCCACGGAACAGCTACGTCACCAACGCCGCGCGCCGCTGCGGACATCTACCTATAGCGCTCACACACTGTCAGTACGTCTGTGCACGCGACGCCGCGCCCCCTTAAGTTTCTGAGCTACGACTGTCTGTTATGAACTGTTACTACATCTTCTTTCGTATCTCAGAGCTTCGTATATCTATTATGTCTTATTTATGGCTTTATAAACACATAACGCAACCACTGCTCTGTCAAATGACACAGGAGGTGGAGCTAGTGCGTGAGCTGAAGGTATTATCTGGAGATTACGCTCCATATCATTCTCACGAGGCGGGTTTCTTATTTGTTTTTGGTTGTCCTACCAACAATTTGTCCCGAACATTTAGTATTGCACACTCCTACACTTTCCGTCACGAGAAGCGATAATTTTTGTAAACAAACTTCTTTTACCAAGTAAATATTTGTACTGCGTG
>DVZL01004191.1:0-13156 GCA_018236625.1 Lasaia peninsularis | reverse complement strand
TACAATGTGCAGAGTGTATAATGTAGTAGTTCAAAAAAAATTCACTAGATGTCGCTGACCGTTAAAGAATCGCGTAAGATTGAAGTACGACTGAATCGTATATATTAAATATAAGTATATTAATTAGTTTTGGATCAATTCCCGAATGATGATACGAAGAAAAAATCTAAAAGTTCTTTTTAAATTCCCCAGTAAAAAGATTTTGCGAAGACTAAAAATTCAAAAATAAATAATAATTAAAAAAACTAAAAAACACGCTTTTATTTCTTGTACAACTAAAAACTAGTAAAAAGCGTGTGGTGCTTGTTATTTAAAATATCATAATCATTCTATAAGCAACTATATATTAGAGGTTAGTTATAAACTACAGTATAATGCACCCCACGCTGTTTATTCTGAAATTTTGTTAAAGTCTTTAATTTGGTTTTATCCCCCTGTAACACGAACTCTTCATAACTTAGAATTATTTTCTAGTTTTTAGTTGTACCAGAAATAAAAGCGTGTTTTTTAGTTTTTTTAAACTATTATTTATTATACCTTGTGTACGGAGCCCTAAAAGTGCTCAATAGAAGCGAACAGCTTCCTTATTTAATGAAAAAACAGTATTTTAACGACCTAACGAGTGAAATTGTTCCGTACTATATTTCATACGCCTTGTTAACTACATCCGGAACAATCTAATTAGCAAATGGCGGTCAGAAATATATTATCCATCACATAATATATGAAATAATAGTCCAAAACACGTTTTAATCTACAGATAGCTATTTATTACGAGCGGAACGTGGGGCTGAGATACGAACATGTGATTAGGGGCATCAGGTTGGGTCAATTTCAATATTTTATAATGCACGTTAATTATGGTAGATTCTTGCCTCAAGACAATTCCGCCATCGGACGGACTGAACCATACAGTGGTGTAGCGAGCCTTAGAAGGGCCCCGTATTAAATTGGGTTAGGAGGAGGAAGGGGGAGCTCAAGATATTTTTTCGGAATTTCTGTCTCATCTGAAGTGATATCGAAATTCTTATAACTATATATAATTTATATATAATACTAATTTCCCGTACGTGCTTCGCTACATGTCTTCACTATCACAATCCACATCTGAAGGAAATGCAATTTGACAGCAAAATCCCTATTTACAAAATGATCCGCCATTTATTGAAAAAATTTAAACCATCTACTAAATAGTCTGAACAAAAAAAGATTACTGGACAAATTACACAAATTGGTCTAACCCAAAGTAAGCAAATTATATCCTTTTGTTATGGGTGTTAGACAACGATATTAATAGATATAAATGCTTAAATAGAAACGGAAATACAAACATTTATGTTCATCATATAAATGTCTGTCGGGAGTCGAACCCGAGCCTTGCGGTTAGTCGATGCGGTTAGGCGTGTACGCTAGCCTTTCAGCCAACGAGGCGGCCAGGGAGCCTGAACATTTGGTTTGGATAGGTGGGCCCGTTCTTGAGTTATAAAATAGCAACGAAAAGTGGCATTGACTTTTATATAGATGCATAATATAATAAAGAGGATATGAGAGCTAATAATTTCATGTTAGAGGATGCTCAAGCCCGGGCAAAGTGGAGAAGATGGACAAGGAAGGCGGACCTGGCCCTTGTCGGGATAAACGCCAAGATGATGATGATGATAATGATGTATAATAAATGTAATAAATTTGTAATGTATTTATTATACCTATTATTAAATCTTTAATATTATACTGATACCGATTTAATATTATACCTATTATTAAATCGGGTCTTGGTGTTTATTAACTATATTGTGTATTTATCGATATAAGTATTTCTATGTATTAATATTGTTACCTAACACCCTTTATACAAGCAGTAATTTGTTTACTTTTGAGTTATACTTTGTTTTGGGTATATGTAATTTGTTCAGGGATTTTCATACAGCGGTGTCGGTTTTTCAGAGTTTTTTGTACATTAAAATGACATTACATTTGAAAAAAATTATATGTCACCTCTGGCTGATAAGAAACCACGGTCGCGGTAGGGCCAACAGTTTAAGTCATCTTGTGGATAAAATTTTACTCATATTCAGGGGCTTCTGTAGCCCGGGGCCCCCATATCATTGATATACGGCGATCGATACGCCCCTGACTCTTCAATAAAAGTTGGCTCTCATCGGAGCCTTTGCATAATTATACATTAGTTTCTTAATATTCAAAAAGGGTTTTGTTTTCAAAACTATTATGATTTTATCTTTCTAATATGTAAAAAAATTATTCAACGCACCAAGCAAACTGCAACCCGTCCTGGTCAAGCTATGTGGTACATATAAACCTCTTGTATTACTCTATCTTATCAGTTGGGTAGTCTTAGAAATGTAGGAGCCTCGGTGGCTGAGTAGTACCCGCTTCGGTTTGTCCATTCGGGTAGTCCAAGTTCGAACCCCGCCATGTACTAATGAGTTTTTCTAACTTATGTACATTTTCTGAGGGCTTTTACGGTGAAGAAAAACATTGTGAGGAAACTCGGATTCATTAAATTCGACCTAATCTAGGTTTGGACCTAATTTCTCTTCTGGGTTGCAGAGTTCAGATGGCAGTCGCTTTGCGTAAAAACAGGTGTCCTAGTCAAATCCCCTAGATTAGGTAGCCGGCCCCGATATCATCACTACATATTATATAACAAAGTCACTTTCTCTTTCTGTCCCTATATATGCTTAAATCTTTAAAACTACGCAACGGATTTTGATGTGGTTTTCTTTAATAGATAGAGTGATTTAAGACGATGGTTTTTATGTATGTAACACGTGTAGTATACCCGTGCGAAGCCGGGGCAGGTCCCTAGTCTGATATAATACGGGATAAGGTTAAAACGAAGAGGAAGTCTTAAATACTAAAGCATACAGCGGGAAGCGACATTGTTTAATATTAATAGGTAGTTGACTTCTAAAAGCCTTTTTTAATATCACAGTTACATTCAGCCACATTTATTTCACGTATCAGAGGCCATTCGAACATTATCTGTGGCAGCGAGGTCGCAATTAGCGATCCAGCCATACTTTGATTCGAAAATCCGCTCAAACCGTTCGCACAACACTTTTGTGTGTGTTTTTCACGGCATCAACCAGCGATACTGAAAAGCCCCAGGCTCCTAATTAGACTGAAGTCGGACGTGCCAATTAATTCAAGTTTCACTCGGAAACTTTGCAGCATCAATTAATTTCATAGTTAATTAACAAGCCCCGGACAAAACCGCGTCTGGGAAAGAAAGGCTAACGATGCCCGCCTGCGGCCTCGTACAATGCACCAATTACATCAGCTTTGTTGGATGTTGCATACAGCTGCACTCCTATCACAGGTCCATACAATCTGACGCGCCCTCTAACCATCGTTTGCTATCCAATCAAATTTATTTCCATATTTTCCATCAATAAACAAAGCAAATAGTTTTATGATTTACTAGCTGTATTTTTGGAACGAAGTTCCTTATCGCGCCTTGTGAAAGGGGGCTAGAAGGGGGAAAAAAATCTAACGAAAAAAGTTAACAGGACACTTTTTACTATAGTAATCTGGTGACGACATACACACACACGGTGCATAAAGCAATTAATGTCGTGTTATTATCGACTAATTAGTGGAGGAATTGTAATAAAAAAAATCGTAAACTTCGTTCCATCCGGGTGTCCCTTGACACCTCTCAACTTTTTATTTAATTATTTTATACGATTCTAAAATAAAAGTAGCATAAGCTGTTCCTTATTACATCAGCTGTCTGATAGTGAAAACCCCGTCAAAATTGGTTCAGTCGTTTGGAGATTTGGAACAAACAAACAGGCAGACTGATAGACAGACAAAAATTCTAAAAAATACTAATTTCGTAAACATACATAATATAGGTTTAGCGGTTATTATAATATTATATACAGACAGCAATTTTGTGCTTTTTATAACTGGATATATGTGGTAAGCGCATACGCATTAAGTTAGACCAGAGAAAGATGGTTCCATGTCTGTCTGTCTGTCACCAGGCTGTATCTCATAAACCATAACAGTTAGAAAGTTGAACTTTTCTGAGGTAACATATTTCTGTTGCCACTATAGCAACAAATACTAAAAACCGAACAAAAATATATATAGATTGCTCCCATTCAACAAACATGAAATTTTTGCCCTTTTTTATAGATTGGTACGCTACTCTTTGACCGCCGACTCGTACTTGGCCGGTTTTTTAACATGATTTGTTAAAATGTTAGTATATTATAGTATCGCATCTTTAAAAAAAATGTCGTTTTGTTTGACGACCCTTAATTCTCATCGTTCAAATGCTCGTCTAATGTATTGTGTTCTCTTTGAAACCTTTGTCTTACATCAAGCAATAATGGGCCACGACCGAGCCGATGTACCGAGGAGAATTCTACATCACGCCGAGACGTCGGCATTCGGGCAATAACTTCGTGCAAATAAAATTTTAACCTCTGCTTAATATCTGACGGAACATTTCGAGTGAACCCGGCAAATTGACTGACGGTAAAATATTTTATTCCCGTAATCAAAGACGTGTAACTGTAGACTAGACTTTTTATGGGGAAATAATAACGGCCAGTTATTTCTTCTGGCCATGATAGCTGCTACAACAGAAGTAGCTGTACTGGCTATGTCCGTGACTTTGACCGAGTTTTTATTTATTTTATACATTTCTATAATAAAAGTAGCCTAAGCTCCATCGATCCATCCGTTTCAGAGATTAGTGGGTACAAAGAGATAGATACAATAAACGAATGACAGAAAGATAGACAGACAGAATTCTAAAAAAAATATTTTGGTATTTTAATATTACATACAGACACTCCAATTTCATTTTTTTGTATAATAGCTGTGCCCGTGACTTCGTTCGCGTTTTATTAATTTTTTTTATTTTCTACATTTATACTTAGCATAAAATTCTAAAATAAAAGTAGCCTAAGCCGTTACTTATTAAATTGCCTGTCTGCCAAAATCAACTTGCATTTATTTGTTTATGGAAATAAAAAAAGCTTATACATTAGATACCTAATATTTTGCTGAGAAATTAATAACGAAAGAATACACTTACTTTGTTTCACTTTATGCACTTTGTTATTAAAAAATATCAAGCAAAATTACATTTTTTTAACTAATTTTATAAATAATAATAAAATTAAAATAAATAAAGATGATGTTACCAATTATCAAAATTTCCGGGTCTGGGTGTTTATTAAATTTATTCTTGTATCTATTTAAGTATTTCTATGTTTTCGTATCGTTGACTAATACCCATAACACAAGCATATCATTTGCATACTTTGGGGTTATATCAATTTGTGTAATTTGTCCAGTAATATTTATTTATAGCTTTTAAATCTTGTATGTAACGGAGCCAAGATGAAGTATACATAGCTATCAAAAAAATAATACAAAAATAAATTTCACATGTCTTGTCTATTTTATTCATTATGAATGTCTTTGCCAGCAATAATTTCATTTGCAAGAAAAACAAAGCAGGAGGCGGTGCGCCGCGTTCCGCAAACATCTTCCACACGAATTAACCTATTATTGTCAAATTCACCAAATAAACTCTCATTATTGAAACCCTCAGCTTACTTTACAAATTAGAAAATACCCCACGTATGATTTCTTTTCAGTTTTATTTTAGTAACCAGGTGGGTTACTTAAGTATTTAATTATAACTAAATAAATATCCCTGAAAGGGTGGCCAGGGGTACATACCCATAGCATGTTTTAGCCCTGATGATGCTGTAAAACGCGAAACCGGTTGTCTATTTAAAAATTAATTTTCAATTATAAGTTATATGTGAAAAAGCACATGTGTTTCTCGTTTAAAATATTTTTTGGTAGTTGGTTGGTTAAAAATAACAAGAGATTAATTGTCTATAGTTTATTTGAATACATATTATCTTCGCGCTATATTATTAGGAGGTTAGGTATAGATTGTCGAGTGCCAAATGTCACGATTTCATACCTGCTTACAAAGGCTAAAAACTATTAAATCTAACTAACGTACTTGTTAAACTTCACAAAAATTAATACATATATATTGTTAATGCGACCACTAACAGTCAGAAAGTATCATTAGAATCTATTTGTGACTATGAAAACTCTGCCACAGCCATGGAGTCGACCCCGTTCGCTTTGTTTTCTCGAGCGATGTCATTAGTGGAAAGCTCTCGATATTTCGCGAGCATCGATTATTTTTAATGGTTGCCCGCGGCAGTGACGTGACTTCGGATGCGTTCACCACGATTCTCGATGCCCTAATATGACTAATCTACTAACAGTTTTGATCGTCGATTAAAATAATTCAAATGCAGTAAAACTGAAAAAAACAATTTCAAATGCATTAGTACGTAAGTTAATAAAAATATGAGTTTATTTATCAGGATTCTCATTGCCTTAATATGACTAATCTACTAACAGTTTTCATCGTCAATTAAAATAAGTCAAACGCAGTAAAACTGCAAAAACACGATTTCAAATTCATGATTAGGTAAGTTAACAAAAAATATGAGTTTTAAGTATCACCACGATTCTAAATGCCTTAATATGACTAAATCGTCGATTAAAATTATTCGAACGCTACAAGAAATTATAATTTACTAGCGACCCGCCCCGGCTTCACACGGGTATACTATACCCAAAAACCTTTCTCTTCAATCACTCTATCTATTAAAAAAACCGCATCAAAATCCGTTGCTTAATTTTAAAGATTTACTTTAAACGAAACTTTTTTTGTTTACCCTATGTATGCTACATAGGGACAAACAAAAAAGTGACTTTGTTTTATAATATTATGTAATGATTAGTAAGTACATAAATCAACAAAATTATACGTTTTAAGAATAAGAAACTTGTCTTTTTCTATCAAATTTAAATGGGACCAACTGTAAAATATCTTCTTCTGAAAAAAAAAACAAAAGTGGCTCAGTCGATTAAATCCAAAAAGTTTTGGAAGTAAATAAAAAATAAAAACCGAATGAAAGAAGTGAAAAACATCACTTGAAATTATAAAATCTAAAAGAATGGCTGTCTAGAACCACAGAGAATTTTTACAAAATATTTTTACATCTCCCCCAACTAATTATAATTATTTACACGACGAAAACTAACCATTTTTTCAAATACATAAACTGAAGATACTAATTAGAAAAAGGCAAAACACAGTTAAATCCTACAAGATGTCGTTTATGCGTCTTTTGTGTTTCATTTTTGTTTTTTTTTCTTCATATAAATTGAGCAACAGCTATTCCTAGTCTTCTCCTACAGTCAATAATTATAGTGTAATATTTAATACAATCATATTTTTGAAACTTCACAGACATGACAATTTCAAATATAAACGCGTTTTAACAAACAAAAAACTCTATTTATAAACATTATCATATACTTTGTATATTAGATTGCTGTATGGGCACATAATAACAAATACGTCACGTATCTCGTAATGTGGAGAACACAAAGTCGACCAGGGGCACGATCATTAAGAAATCATTAAACGCTAACGACAACCCTTAGCGTGTCACCCATCGTCACGTCCGCTTGCACGACTCCATTTCAATCTCAACACACCTCTGTACATATCATTTAAATGAGTCTATGGTTTTTTATTTCGAGTAAAATACATTTACTTAGCTTACAAATACTGATTCCTTAATAAATAAATATTTATGATTATTTTTTTTCCCCAAATTCGTGTAGAGCTGATCTAGCGTCAAACTAATTGAATTTTATGACAACGTAATTTAGATAAGTGAACGATAATAATATACAGAAATATTTTTTTAATTTAAGGTAAAAGACTCAACATTTAGAATGTCCGCACATATAATACACTTGCCCCAAAATGGCGCCCCCTAATATTGAACCCTTAGTCTTCAATGAATAAAATTGTCTAATAGCAAATATTGTAATATCAAAATGACAGGAAAACGGCGCCAAGTCGACCAGGGGCACGATCATTAAGAAATCATTAAACGCTAACGACAACCCTTAGCGTGTTACCCATCGTGTCCGCTTGCACGACTTCATTTCAATCTCAACACACCTCATCAAATGAGTACTGACTTTATTTTAACTTACCTTTTATGATGCTAAAACAAATAACTTCTATTTTGGTAAACAGTTCTATAATTTTTGTAAGAATGTATTGAGAGAAATAATCAGCCAATTTATTAACATCATTGTTGGAGTACGACAACGGTAACATGATTGATTTCTATACATAATTGTCATTTCTTTCTTTAGTTCAAGTCTTTAGTGGCAGAATAATTTTAGTCACTACAAATACTTTTTATTTATGAAATATAACAAATAAAATTAATAATTCCACTCAAAAAACTAAGGGTCAAAGTTTACCATTAAATAAACTATTTTTAAAAATACTAAAAAAATAACCTGAGAACATACACCAAGCAAATTATACCAATCTCTGATAACCGCATCAAGATCGGACTAGTAGTTTTGGAAATAAATGGAAACATTGGTTTGTACATACACACACATCTTCTCACCCCAAACGCATATACCGTCTCCCTTCTGTCGCGGGTAGTGAAAAAAAAATGTTTTTCCAAACCAATTCTCTTATTATTTAATAGTAAAAGACTACCGTCGCCTATTGACACCATAGATGTTGACAATGTCCACGTCTAACGGCTACCCTAACTTCCAGAATGACACGACAATGTCATTATGGCGGCAGGAATAGGTAAAACGATGAATCCTGTCCGTGAGTTGCCGCACAGTACTCTATCACCACTGGTCTTGTTGGTAACGACCCAGTTAACCAATAACCTATGCTCGCCTCCTCCAAGCTGCCAAGTGGGACGGCAGATAGTATATTCTACACTGTGGACCTGGAAACAAGAAAAAAACAGCTACACCTGAATACATATCTAAAATTCATATCCATTAAACTTCAAACTATATAAATTCATTCATGTCAAACTATGTCATGTTTATATCTCCACGACTTTTCAGAATCGCAATAAATCCAAAACGCAATATTTTGAAGCTTAATTGCGAGTGTTTTACTCATACGAAAATGTCGTATAATGTGACAGGGATTTATCAGTGAGGATATAGTTAGAGTCTGGTGGTGGAGTGAAAAGAGAGCTAACAAAGTTGCGGCGGCTGGTTTGACACCAGATGACGCGCGACGCTCACTGCTAACTAAACCAATCGGCCGTGCAGCCAGCGCAGACGGGCGACCAACTACTCTATAATTTGTTTAAGAATAGGAGGATTCGTCGACTGTTTCAAAAAAAATTTTCACTGCGTGTGGCGGTACCCAGGGAATGTCAACCTAGGTCAGGTTGACATTTCACGACCGACGAGTGGTGTCGAGTCTCCGAAACAGTTCCAGGTCCCCTGTGTAGAATAGACCATCTGCTTCCCTACCAGGCAGCTTGTAAAAGACGAGCATAGGTTAAATGGGTCTCTTCCAACGTGACCACTGCTGGTAAGGTTGCCGGTAGACTTGCACATACGGCCTAACGACCCGACCATAGACAGTGAAGCACCTACAACATTTAAGTCTATTTAGTTTCTTACCATCAGGTGATCCGTGTGCTTGTTCGCTGTCTTGTTCCATAAAAAAAAGTTGAGAGGTGTCAAGGGACACCCGGATGGAACGAAGATAACAATTTTTTTTTTTTATTACAATTCTTTCACTAATTAATCGATACACAGTGGGTGTTTGCTGTGTATGTCGTCGCCGGATCGATATTTCCAAAACTCAGACAGTAATCCGGCGACGACATACACACCGTTGGTGTGTATGTTGCGCCGGAAAAGTGTCGTTATAACTTTTTGTAAGAATTTTTTTGTCTAGCCCCCTTTCACAACGCGCAAGAAGGAACTTCGCTTCAAAAATAAACCGATTAAGTCGTCCGTTTGTACCGATCATTTAGCATCATTTGCGGGAACTTTTATCCCTCATTTGGTTTTAATGCGGCCGCTGAATCCTTTCGCGATCGCTTGTTACTACGTCACAAGTCTCACTGATTTCAGGTATCTAGATCGACCGTATTGTTGAACGCGTTCGGTTTGTGGAGTAAGCTTTTACAGCATCCGTTTTATAGAGTCAAATTTCTTTTTACAACCGTTGCTTTGTCTGTTTTTTACAACTGTTTTTTTTGTAAATAAAATTAAAATAGATAAATAACGTTACGCTCATGTCCCTGAAAGGGTAGAGAGAGTAGTATCTATGCACCCACGATTAGCCGACGATATTAGGTCTCATGAATTGAAAGATGGTACATTGTCATATAGGGCACGAGTCCAATGTCAAAGTTATATTTTTCAGAAATAATCTTATAAGGAAAAGTTGCCCTACCTGGGAATTGAACCTGACTCGTTCGTCAAAGTTGCACACCGACTCGGCTCGGGTTCGTTTCCCAACGGGGACATACATTTGTGTGATGAACGTTTTGAAAAGATGTTTGTTTCCGGGTCTTGGTGTTTATTAAATTGATTCTTGTGTCTATTTAAGTATTTTTATTATATTGCTTATTAATGATATAGAGCTAAGTTGCATTCCTGAATTCGAAGGAGAGTCACTTACGCATATCGCATTATCAGTGGCAAAAAAACTTTCGGTTTAAAATATTGATGCACTCGACATAATCAATGCCACTAGAATTGGGCCTAAGATGAACCTTTAAACACATCAGGATCTCAGCGTCGTCCACGGCTTATAGCGATAAGATTAGCCCGGAAGACATTAAGAGACAATTTCATAAAAAATGTACGGGCTAGGAGGGGCGCGACTACTGAAGGACTTGGACTCCCCCGGCATATTATTAGGACCTTTTATATAAATGAAAGATTAACCAAAAAAATAGGATTTTATTGGCAAAGGCTCGCGAATATGGACGTAACTTACAATGGAAGTTCGTGTGGTCAAAAGAGGGGCGCATATATGCAAAACGATCAGATGCCTCACACACTAAAACAAACTGGATCAGAACTGAGAAAGACATCGAGCGGGTTTTTGGTTCGAACTCCAGTCAGGTTATTTAGACATACAGTATTATTAGCCGAATAATATACAAAACGTTATTTCTACATTGTATTAGTGTCTTACTTCTTCTTTCTGTATTTTTTCTGCACTGCCTACTTTGTGTTATATTTTACAATTTAATATTCATGTTTCTAACGGTCACTTATGTTGTACACATAGTCACTAAATGTTACAGCAATTTATCCTGTTTGCATATTTTGTATTATTTATTACAATAGTATTCATTTTATTTAAATATTTTGCATCTTATTTTATATTTTTTTAATGTTTAACGGAAGTTTTCTGAAAGGATAGCAGCAAATAGTAGATGTAACCTCGTCTTAGGCATTATTAAATTTCTTTCAATACGTAGTTTATCTTGTAGATTGAAATGCAATAACAAAATAGTCCTTCACAGTTTTGTTATAAGTGCAAGTAGCATTTTATATTGTACGTATTTCGATTTTTTATATGTTTTATTTATTTTAGCAGCAATAATACACACAACATATTATCTCTTTCGTTGCTGTCATCGGTATGCTAAGATATTGTAGAACAATTATGTTGATATTACTTATATCATGTTTTATCATCCAACTAATTTCTTGTTCATGTTCCCAGAGTTTGCATATAAATTAATATTAAGAAGCTTACATATTTACCTTTATAATGGGTAGATTAAAGCATCTTAAATTAGGTCTTTTAAATCCGGGTTCACTAGTTAATAAACATGATGAATTTATAGCTGCTGTATTGAGAGTTTCTCCAGATGTACTAGACATCAATGAGACTTGGATTAAGAGTGGACAAAACGCTTTACCACCTAAAGTGCCTGGATATGAGTTCAGACACTGTCCACGTAAACACAATATTAGAGTGTCTGGTGGGGGTGTTGGTTTTATTATAAACGCAGAATTTCCTTTAAAGTCTTGACGTATCCTGAAACTGATATGACTGTAGAACAAATGTGGATGTCGACAAACATTAATGGTAGTCATTTGATAATTGGCAGCTTATCGTCCTCCTTTTTTATATAGTATAAGACAGCGAACAGGCACATGGGTCTCCTGATGGTAAGAGACAACCGTGGCCTATAGACATCATAGACGTTGTAGGTGCGCCGCTGCCCTGTGGTCGGATTGTTAGACCTTATGTGCAAGTCTACCGGCTACCCTACCCTTCCGACCGGAACACGACAATGTCATTATGGCGGTAGGAATAGGTAAGGCGGTGGATTCCTTGGGTTCAAACAGGATTATTTCTTGACGCGATAACTTCCTCAATTAATTCTTTTACTGATTACAACTACTTATTGTTAATGGGAGATTTTAATATAAATTTAATTAATGTACAAGATAGTAAAACAATGCAATTACAGCAATTTCTATATTATACGGGCTTAAAAAAAGATGTGACTTCGCCTACACACCTTACACCTCACAGTGAAACTCTAATAGATCTGATATGTACAAACGCGCCAGTGTATAACACTATTAACAACCAAATTCCTACACTAGGTGCGCATTCTCTGATTATAACTGAACTTAAATGAAATAAAATAAAGATACCACTAAAACATATTAAATACCGTCCTTTGAAGAACATCTTTTTGAATCAATTTAATGAGACTTAAATTCTATTGATTGGGATACTATTATTAGTGTTGATTGTGTAAATGAGTCAGTTCGAATGCTAACTGATATACTTATAAACTTTTTTAATAAACATGCTCCGGTAAAGACTTCCGTTATTAAGAACCCCCTCCCTCCTTGGATCACCAGCAATATTCAATTTATGATGTCATTACGCGATAAAGCATATAAAAAATTTGCAGCTTCTAAATCAGAAGTGCATAAAACACAGTATAAAAATCTTAAGCATCTAGTTACGTCTGTCTTTTATAATGAAAAAAAAGGCGTTTTTTAACTACAACATAAATAAAATTTAAATAATCCTAAAACTTTGTGAAAAAATCTTAAGAAATCGGTTATTCCAAATTTAAAAGATAATTCATCCTTACCACAATGCTTTGAAAACTTAATTAATTTTAATTGGAAATCATATGTTAATTATCTTTGTAATAAAGTTGATAGATTTGTATATGTATTGAGAAGAATAAGAGAAGTTGCAGGCTTGAATGCA
>DVZL01004190.1:0-13156 GCA_018236625.1 Lasaia peninsularis | reverse complement strand
TAGATAACCTATGCTCTATTAAATAGGTGCCTCCCTATTCAACCCAAGAGACCTGTATCAACACGGTGTATCATCTGTGTATTCCCGTCATAGACCTTGAATACATTTGCTAATTAATACAGACAACAAATAATAAAAACTCGTATCTTAGGTGTAACCTTTATGACTCGATAAAGTTGTAAAATGTTGCTCAACAATATTTTGTTAATTAGACAGTTACTGAGAGTTAGTGACAAAAAGTAACATAACATGCACCATGACGTGTTTGGCATTCGTAAAATATCCAAGATATTTTCACACCAGAACCCTTGCGGTTAGGAACAAAGTATAGAGTACCAAGTGGGTCTTGGTACTCTATTCTCTGTTCCATTTCCTACACACTTGCCTAGCTTCCTCCAAATTCATTACTCTCTTCATACAAACACGCCAGTTTTTGGAGGCTCTAGACGCCAACTTCGAATAAAACTCGTAGAATTTTAACCTTGTTCTGTCCGGGAAGTTACAGCCATCCATATTAGCTTTTTATATTAGTTTTGTCAATTTGTCATCTTTCATTCTTTCCACATGACCGAACAAATAGAATATGACTTTTCTTTTCATCTAATAATCTCCCAATAATCCAAGATATTTTTAATTACTAAAAGTAATACCTATATTTTAGGATTACAACAATCCCGAACTTTACTAAAGAGAGAAAGAACGCTCTTGATCTCCTTAATCAACAGCTTTTTAAAAGAAGGCAATAGTCCAGTATTTAATTAATTTCAACCAATGTAACATTACATCTGTACAAATAAATAAGATTGAAAGTGTTTGTTGTGTTGTTGTTGAAGCCTGGGTACACCAACTCCCCCAAATATGGATCCACTGCCTTTCCTATTCCTACCACCATAATGACATTGTCTTATTCCGATTCGGAGGGTAGAGTAGGCGGTAAACTGGCACATAAAGGCCGTACCAGCCCGGAACCAGAACCGAAAACAGTCCGACCACAAGACAGCAACGCACCCACAGCATCTATGGTGTCTATAGGCCACAATGGTCTCTTACCGTCAGGAGAGTCGTCTTCTTGTTCGCTGTTTTGTCCAATAAAATCAATTTATATTATTTGATGGTGCTTATCCCAACAATGTGTTATTTATTTTTGAGACTTATAACTTTATGTATGGTTATTGATCATCTAGGTATATGCCCGTTTCTTTGAACTTATAAGGAAACATCGAAATAAAAATCTGCTTCAAAGTTCATTCCTACCAAAATAATTATCATCTTATGTTAAACGTAATCGTGTTTCGTAAAAAATATTCTTAGCAGTATACTTATAAATGAATCTATTTTCTGCTTAAAATATTAAAAAAACTGACCACGTGTGAGTCAAATCGCGCACGAAGGGTTCCGTATTGAATCTATTGTCCATAAAAACGACGGAAACAGCCTCAACGCTACAATTTTCTAATTAATAGCTTTTATTTAACTTGCATTATATGTATGTATGTATGTATGTTCGGGTGGAATCTTAGAATTCAATTTTTAAGTAGATATCATCACGCGATTAAGTTGAAATGTTGTATACACGACATATTGGATAACAATGCACGATAAGGTACATGACATAATTCTAAATCCAATATAACAGACCAACCAAGATGGCGGAATAGTTATTTTTAAAGAACTTCTACAATGTGTGTATAAAATGAAAGGACTCGTTGAGAGCAACTCGAAAAATAATAAAAGTTTTTTCAATAAAGTTTTTTTTACTATTATTTCTATTGTTATTTTTTGAAGAGGTATTCTAATAATATGTTCTGAAGACTGTGTTTGTTGTACGGGAACCCTTTTTAAATATTTTTCTTATTTTTTGTTAGATTGACAACAAACATACATCATCTGTAAACATTTCATTTTTTAGCTGTAACGGTGCATTTACCCATTTGGTACGGAACTCTAAAGTGAACCACCACTATAATCATCATCAGTAATTATAATTTAATGTGACTTTTTATTAAAGCAATGTAATTATGAAACAAAGTAGGTAATTGAACATATCTTCACGTTAAGTCCTGTGCGATGTATGTAGAGAGCATCGAGTGCCACGAATGAAGCGAAGAGTGTTCAATACACTCACAAAATCTTCGGAAAATACGCGAGCTATTTGCTCGTAGTATACCAACCCCGGTTACCTACAGCCATTCAATATATTATCAATATATTATCTTTCATTCGTTCTACATGACCGAACCATCGGAGCATGCCCTTTCTCATTTTTACACAGACACTTTCTTTCAATCTTACCCTTTCTCTGAAAATTACGAATGCGTAGTTTGTAATTAATTTTGTAAAATTTTAATTGATAGGTTACTACTGTCCTCAAAACTTTTATTGTGTGAATAAGTGGCGACGACCATTAAATAATATGTAATAGGTATAACTTGAGTTTTTTAATTGCCTTCAAAATTTCGGTGACCGGTGGTAAACCAGGCTTAAACCCCGCCATATATCAAAAGTTTTTCTAACTTAAGTAAATTTTCTGAGAGCTCTTACGGTGAAGAAAAACGTCAGAGAAACCCCGTGATTATTCACAATACGACCACGGACTTGCCACCTGTACCCTGTACCATATCACGCATATCCTTTTAGGGATGTGGGCGTGACAATATTTATATATTTTTATGACAAAATCAAAAGCAAGCAATCAGTTCTCCTGATGGTAAATGATTACTTAATTTATTTCATTTGAAACATACTTAAACTCATAAGAACAAGTTACCTCGAGTATTAAAGTTTAAGTTTAGTTTTTTATTTTCAATACACCGAATAAAAAAATACTGCTGAAAAATCGTAAAAATACACATGAATATTTACACCAGAACTTCCATTTCGAAGCCTGTCGATAGACCATGATGAATGAGAAGTAAATTCTCACCTGCAATTTTCCCATTTCAAATAAGTCATTGCAGAAATAGCAGGCGGTTTCTTTAACAAGGCTCCCCCCCACACCGTCCTTCTCCTTGCTGCTCATTATCCCACCAATTTTATACACTACACATTGTAACACTAAATATTACTTAAGTCCAAATAGACCAGTCTATTGCCACTCGTCAAAGTATCAGACCTGATTTCTTGTTGGTGAATACGCGCCGCCTAAAACACCAAAGATGTTAAAGTTGTCAATTAGAGACAATGATAAGGAAATCAGTAATTAATTTTATCGTTTACTGCGACACTGGCTAATTAATTATAGTATTTGTGATAACTAAAAAAAATTGTATTGATTTGATGTTTTTTTATTTAAAAAGCTGAACCAAAATAAATCCTTTTAACAAAATTTAATGAGTAAATATAGATTTTGTGTCTGTTTGTTTGTCATAATATTTAAGATATCCCGGTCTTGAGTGCATATTCAAATACAAATTATATACTGAAACGTATTCACATACACTTGTCACTCACAACGAATCCCAAAGTATCAGTTTACACTATTTATTATTTCATTGTTATTATTTACATAAAATACATATCTACTCGCATACCAAAGCCTCACTTCACTTACAACAGTAATCTTCAGTAAACTAATACAACTAACACCTAATGAAATTGTTGTGTTAAACAGTTAAATATTAATGGAATTAAAATTGAACAGTGAAAATATTAATTGAATTATTCCAGAACAGTGTTCGAATATAATTTTATGTTATACGAGCGTGTATCTGAATTACAAAATACAGAGGTATGGGCAGATAGGCGAACCACATGCCCTAGTATTTCATGATTCATGTTATCGTTATCAGCGTATATGATATCCGATATGAGATAACACAGAGTTTTATTGTCAGTGTCCTATTTGTTCTGGCGTAATGAGTCAAGGTATACCACACAAGGTTAGGTTAATCCTCAAAAAAATGAATATTCACGCCAGGCCCCTCGGCAGAGTGTATTTAGTGCCAAGTGTGAAAATTTCTACTGGCCTAGTTTCCACCTCATTTATTAATCCATTTATACAAACACGCTGTTTCCGGAGACTCTTGACACCACCCTCGGATAATACATGAGCAATTTAGTCGTGGAATGTCAACCTACATCTCCTCCTTCAGCCACCCACATTCGTATTGTATATCTGAATTAAATTATTTTGTTAAAAACTTAAGTTTCGTTTTCTCCCCCTGTAACATTAACTTCATGACTTAGAATTTTTTTCTATTTTTTAGTTGTACAAGAAATAAAAGCGTGTTTTTTAGTTTTTTTTTAAACTATTATTTTTTAGTACATCATGTTGGAATTATATTTACTTATAACTATGCAAATTACTTACTGATAATAATAATAATAATAATAATAATAATAATATAAAAAGAGAAAAACTAAAAGAATCAATCGGATCGAAATTTGAATGTGGGTTTCCTGCGTTTAAGCCGCCGGATTTCTCGACCGAGCTATTATGACTTCGTGAATGATGGCGAAATTACAATATATTGTAGGAGGTTTTTATTCGAAGAAAACTCGATTAAAATGACATTTTATAAAAATAAGACCTAGCTAAATCAATTGATCGCCCCAAAACCCCATAACTACTACATTTTAAGGAATATCAAGAAATTCAAAGGTTTAAAAATATTGAAAGGTATTAAATAGTACAGGTATTACTCAAACTTTTTTGTACGCCGTATTTACAAACCTGTTATAAAACGCAATGCATGAATCTTATCTCTCATCCAATCTCAGGCAACACTAAAGCATCTAAAAACTTTTTTTTTCATTCAGGTAATTATCTGACTTCTGTTATTAAATTTATAAAATACAAAACTGTCTGCAAAATTTCTCGGAACTACGAATATGACGTTAAAAGATTCCATTTGTAAAAACCGGCTTTACATCACCGTCAATAATCCTAAAAACAAAACATATAAGTAAAATATATTTTTCATTATTTATAAAAATATCGTCACACCCATATCCCCAAAAGGTCAGGCAGAAGTACATATGCACCCACGTTTAGCAGACGATATTAGATCCCATATGACAGGTGACAGGTTCGTCGCCATATCGGGTACAAATCCTGGGTTCTCTCATGATGTTTCCCTTTACCGTAAGAGCTCTCAGAAAGTTTATCTACTTAAGTTATCTTATATGTATATGTATATATATCCATACTAATATTATAAACTCTGTCTGTCTGTCTGTATGTTACGCTTTCACGCCTAAACCTGAACCTAGGTTCGAATCTGGACTACCAAAATGCCTCTAAATAGTATTCTATCACAATGAAATCGTTTATTCCAAGATCTGGCCAAGTGAGATCATGTATAAAAAAACGCCAAAAAAATGTTGTTGTGTGGAAATAACCTCTTTTCAATTTGTTGTTACAGCGGCAACAGCAATACATCACCGTTCATGAGATACAATCTAGTGACGAACAGACAACCAGACAGCGGAGGCTTAGTAATAGGGTTCCATTTTTATCCTTCGCATACGGAACCCTAAAATTGAACTCAGTATTTTAATTATATTTTAATACGAAGGTCCCCTCTTATTCTTAAGCTTGTTTACCTTACTACCATAACTCATAAGTCAACAATTACATTTTAAAACATGCTTATTAACCTTCCCAAGGCAATGCTACAGATAATACAAGTCACCATAGACTTTCAGCCCTTTCCCGTTAACTTCTAGACATAGCCTGCCTCATGCAGCACTATGTCGCTAGGCTACAGCGTAATCTTTTCCCATTTTAGGGATTTATACCCAAAGAGTAAATCATCTAGAAACAATTATAGTTATTGTTTTTAATCAATATCAAATATCAATATAAAAAAATATCGTTCCTTTCTTTTATTCTTACATCGTCTGTATATGTTATTTTTTAATATTTTCGTCTGTCCCCACGCGTATCAAAGAAGTACTCAATCAATTCTTATATTTTTAAAAGCCCGTGACTTCGTCCACGTTTTTATTTAAAATACTTATTTTAATATATTTATTTTAATAAATAAAATTGGAGTGTTCGTACGTAATATTAAAATAACCGCTTTTTAAAAAGTGCATAATATGTATATTTACAAGCTACATGTAAATAATAATACATAGTAGGGTCGCCTCTGTGGTCGAATGACTTTAACGCATGAGATCAAAGGTTTGAATCCCGGGTAGACTTTTACAGTTTTAACGCGTTATATTGGATAAGTCAGAAGCAGTATGAGAGTTAGATAAGTGGGGTCGAAATACGAGCGCTCCCGAATGTTTGTGGAGTAACGCTGGCGGACCGCATTCGTAATAGGGAGATGAAAAAGCGAGTGGGATGGAAAAAATGAGAAAGAGCATGCTGCGATGGTTCGATCATGGGAAAAGTAAGAAAAACGAAAGATTAACAAAACAGATACATGCGGTTGTGGATGGCTGCAAGTACCCGGAGAGACCTACGTTGATATTCCACAAACAAATAGCTCGCGTGATATGCGAGGGTTATTTTAAGTCTCCGAAACCGGCGAGTTTGTATAAAGGGAGTGATGAATACGGAGGAAGCTAGGCAAGTAGGTATATAGGAATCGTGACACTTGGCACTCGACACTCTCTACCCACCCCGCAAGGAACCTGGTGCGAAGATATATGTATGTATGTTAAATTGTTTATCATGAGATTCAATATTTGGCGCTAATAGACACAAATATGTATTTTTGTATCTAATTTTAATAATTGTAAAACAATTGAAATATTTTTATAAGTAGTACTGGTTTTATGTAAACACTATAATGAAGGTTGACGTCGTTCACTGGATTGTTTACACAAATGTCTGAAATACTGAAAATAACACGTTAATTATAGTTTAATATAAAATATTAGCAATTGTCATATACCTATATCTATACAAATAAATAAAATTGGAGAAGTACACACTTTTTACTAAATGTATGTTTACAAGGTAGTACACATATCAAAATAATGTTTTTTAGATTTTTTGTCCGTCTGTCTTTCTATCTATCTTTCTGTTTGTATGTCTGTATATCTGTCTCTTTGTACTCGCTAATGTCTGAAACGGCTGGACTGATTTTGAGGGGACTTTCACTGGCAGACAGCTGATATAATTAGGGAAGACATAGGCTACTTATATTTTAGAAATAAACGATTGAATAAGAACGCTGAGGAAGACGCAAGCACAGCTAGTTTTTGTATAAATCTCCAAAATTTGACAATCTCTAGACACTAATAACTCAAATTGAACTAACTCTGAAGTAAACAAATTAAATATGCTTAAACATAAATATCCCTGAAAGGGTATAGGTACATACGGACCCACAATTAGCCGAACATAATAGGTCCCATGGTGTGACAGATAGCATTTTCGTCGCCATATCGGGCACACACCCAATCTCAGGCAACGTAATGTTTTTCAGTTAAACTGAAAAAAAACAATGTAACTAGATGTAGTTACCCTACCCAGTAATCGAACCCAAGACTTGGTGTGTCATGTAAGTAAAACACTCGGACCCGAAATACATATTATCACACCCTCGGTTATATGCGGGCGAAATCCTAAAACGTAGTTTTTTACAAATGGCATTAGAAGAGTCTGGATTCCTACATTGCAGATTTTTTTTCAAATAACATGCTTATTTTTTAATTTTTGGTTGTAAATTTTGGGTTTATAAAAATGTTGACTTGATCCCTTGATACTGTGGGAGCGATGTGTTCATTACTAAAAAGCTTGTTACGAGAATCGAACCCAAGCTATGTCGTTCGTCATCGGCACGTTCAAATCGGTATCGTTAGGCGGAACATACGGCTTATCAGGTGAGTGATATTATTTTAATTTATAATAGATTTTTTTGTGTTAGTTTTTTATGGAATTATAATAAACTAAACATTTTTATTCGCATACTTTTACTAAAATAATTATGTGCGTCAATTATGTATTATGTACGGCACAAATTTAATTTTCTATAAAAAAACCGGTCAAGTATGAGTTGGACTCGCTGTTGTCTATAAAAACGGAATAAATCACGTTTGTTGTATGAGAGCCCCCTTTAATGATTTGATTTGTTACCATGTTTTTAGTTACAGCGGCAACAGAAATACACGATCTGTGAATATTCAACTTTCTAGCTATCATGGATTATGAGATACAGCCTGGTGCCAGACGGACAGCAGAATAGGGTTCTGTTTTTACTTTTTGGGTATGGAATCCTAATGTGTAAGATAATACAATTGTTAACTATTTTATTAAGCGCCAAACTTGAGAACCGAAGAACTGATTTCTTATGGAGAGACTTCTTCGAGACAATTTCAAGAAAAATAGGGAATAAAGGGAATCTGTTGTCAATACATCTATACAAATAAATAAAATTAAACATGTCTGTTTGTAATATATTAATAAACGCTTTTAATTCAATGCATATGTATGTATACACGGTACATATACAAAATAATATTTTTTACATTTTTTGTCTATCTGTCTGTTTGTTTCGGCTAGTCTCTGGCTGGATTGACTTTCATGGGACCTCCACTTGTAGATGTGATATAATAAGAGACTTAGGCTACCTTTATTTTAGATGGATAAAGTCACAGGGTACCTACAGGTAGTACGAATTAAACATACATCTATAAAGAGATATAAAGTTATGTTTTTTTTATAGCATAAGACAGCGAACAGGCGCACGGGTCTCCTGATGGTAAGAGACAATCGTGGTCTGTAGACACCATATATGTGGTAGGTGCGCCGCTGCCCTGTGGTCGGGCTGTTAGACCTTATGTGCAAGTCTACCTTACCCTCCGGACCAGAACACTACAATGTCACTATGTCGGCAGGAATAGGTAAGGCGGTGGATCCCTACCCGAGCGAGTTGCTGTACAGCACTCTACCACCAGTGAACCACCATTTTTGGTTAGACCATTTTTTTGGGTTTGTCTTCGTCCAGAATGGGATGATAACTATTAAAATATTAGAAAAATAATTTACAGGTCTGGGGCGGGGCGGGACTAAGTTCACCGGAATAGCTAGTTCAATATAAAAGAAACCATGTTACCATTTATTTTGCCTGGTTTTCTAACTTTCTTGCTTTAGAAACTTTGGTATTTTACATTTGATAGAAACCTAATCAGATTACATTTTTGTTAATTGATTATTTTTTATAATTAAGTGTTTTTCACTAAATAATTTATTTATTCATAGATTAACACCTTTGAAATAATATGTTACATTAGTACTATTATTATCTTTTTAACACTCATATTATTTATTACAATTTAAAAAAATATACTTTTTTTGAAGACATTAAGATTCAAACTGCAGTGCATATAAACGGTATCCTGCTGTATTTGACGATCTGTTGTATGCAACAATAGCATTTTAGAATCCTAATAGCATATTCAAATAATAATAAAAAATCGTATTATTTTTAACCGACTTTAAATAAGTAGTCGGTCTGTCTCAATATTGACTGTAGGTATATTTGTTGAGCGATTACTCCGCCAATCCCTTTATTAATTATTCTATTTAAAAAGAACGGTTATACTTCAGAAATAATTGCATATAAATCTAATAATCTTTTTTAAAATTAAAGAAATAAATTGAAGTCGGTTTATTGCAGTTTTACTAAGAATAAATAATTTGAATTATCACTGAATAGATAATAATTAGTTCAAATCAATTCAAAAAATATATATCTGTAGTCACAAAAACGACTTACATGCTTTTAAAGTTACTTTTGGTTATTGGCCAAGAGATTTTTTTATAGGATAAGACAGTTAGAGAAAACCGTAGCCTATAGATAACACAAATGTCGTAGGTGCTTTGCTGTTTTGTGGTCGGGCTGTTAGACCTTATGTGCGAGCCTATCAGCTGCCCTACCTAATACTACCATGTCATTATGGCGACAGAAACAGATAAGGTGGTGGATACCTGATGTTTTTATGATGTGCGTATTGAATGTGGAAAATACTAGACAAGTATGTACCTGGCACTTGACTCTCAATACTCTTTGCTAATTCTGAAAGTTACCTACTTGGCGTGATGATATTCAATAATGACATTAAAAATTCGAATTGAATGTTCAGATAACACCCTTGCTGCAAAATTTATTAATTTTTTTTCAGGTAATACATGATAAACACAGAATAAGCGAACTGGTTTTGGAATACTACCTATTTCCTCGTTGTTGTTGCAACATCTTTATTAATAATAAACTATTACGTAAAACATTTTTCAAGTAAGTCCTTGCTTACGCAGCAAGGGCACTACTAATGTTCCTGTTTGAAATAAAAACCGGCGAAGTGCAAGTCAGACTAACGCACGAAGGGCTCCGTACCATTTTATCTATATAAACAGCAAAAAATTAACGTATGTTGTAAATGAGCATCCTTTATATATGTATTTTATTCTGTTTTTAGTATTTGTTTAGGTTCGTTTTTGTATATGTAGTTATAGCGGCGACAGAAATTTATCATTTGTGAAAATTTAAACTCTGGCTATCACGATTGACGAGATACAGTCTGGTGACAGAGAGACAGACAGACGGACAGCGGAGTCTTAATGATAGTGTTTCGTTTTTACCCTTTAGGTACGGGACCCTAAAAAACAACAAAAATTGATAGGCGTGGAAAATACATGAATTCAGCCTTTGAAGCCTGCGCACGCGCATCTATTAAGTTAAAATATTGTATTGTCAATGAGCGAAATGCTTCTTTGACTTTAGTAGCGGTTTGTTTTCCAAGGAGAGTGAACGTCAGAACGGATTGAAATACGATTTTTTGTGTTGTGCAGTGTAGTGTGTTTACTCGGGGGTTGGAATTGTAAGTTATTTAATAATTATTATTATTATATTACTCTTACTGTTATCTTATTTCAATATTTATTATTGGTTTTATTGTATTATTAATTATTTTGTTATTATTATTATAATAACGTATTATTTTATTAACTTTAGTTGGAGAATTTCATTAAAGACGTAGGTATAACAGCTGTGTTTATTATTAGACTTTTTTAAAGGTTATAACCTTTTAAATTTCGGCAAAGGTCTTGAAAGTTTTATTCGTATTAAAAATAAATGTATATGAATATTAAAAGCTTTCCTAGAAGTTTGTTACAAATTACTTCAAAATATTTTTTATAAAGACAGCGAACAAGCTCAGATCTCCTGAAGATAAGACAACCATGGCCTATAGACACTATACATGTTGTAGGTGCGTCACTGTCTGTGATCAGGTTGTTAGACCGTAGGTGCATGTCTACCATCATGGCAACAGGAATAGGTAAAGCGGTGAATCCCAATCCAGGCGAGTTGCTGCACACCACTCTACCACCAGCGGTCAGGTTGGAAGTGACCCAATTAACCTATGCTCGCCTCTTACGAGTTGCCTGTTAGGAAGGCAGATGATCTATTCTACACAGAAGACCTGGACCAAAACGGAAAGAACAACCTAATATTTATATGCCCCTAATATAATATGTTTACAAGGTATATACATATACCAAAATAGTATTTTTTAGAATTTTTGTCTGTCTGTTTGTACCCGCTTATATATCTGAAACGGCTGGACCGATTTCGACGGGACTTTCATTTGCAGACAGCTAATGTAAAAAAGAACAGCTTAGGCTACTTTTATTTTAGAAATGTATGAAAAAAAGGGGCCGAAGTCGCGGACACAGCTTGTAACTACTACGACTATATAACTTCAATACGCGAAGTTCATCATTCATCGAGAGGAAGCTTGTTTTTCTTCTAATCTCATTGAAAAAAATAGCGATTCTAACCATAGCCGAAGGTATAACACATCAGCTTGTTTTTATTACCGAGCAAGTTTTTTTATTATTTTATTAGGCGTTAAGCCGGTTGAGTACCTGTCAAAAAACAACTAAGCTTCTGCTAAAGGAGGTTCGTGTTTTACGTTTTCGGTTTTGTGTTAAGCGAAAAAAAATCAATACATCCTAGAAATACTGAAACATTTAAGCTTAAAAAAGATATTGCGTTGCCAATCTAAAGTTGAGATATCAGGTCTGATCATGTCAGCTTCCCGGCTGTCTTATCTGATAAAAAACGTAGAACCTAATATCGTCGGCAAATCGCGGGTCCGTATATACCTCTGCTATGTGGGAATTGTTGTACTATTATATTATTCCCAATACTACATAAAAGAGACGGACAATCCAGTAATTCTTAATAGACTAATATCTATACAAAAAACGATTTTTGGAATGTCTGTATATAATATCTGTCTGTCTGTGTCTGTGTATAATAATAAAATAACTGCTTTTTACTAAATGTATAATATTATGTCTGTATACATAGTATATCAAAATAATGTTTTTCAAATTTTTGTCTGTCTTTCTTTCTGTTTGTCTGTCTCTATGTCTGTTTATTCCTTCAGGCTATTCTCTGAAACGGCTGGACCGATTTTCATGGGACTTTCACTGGCAGACAAATGATGTAAGAAGTGGCATGGATACTTTTATTTAGTTAAAGGCAAACGTGGACGAAGGCGCGAGCACAGCTAGTTAGAAGTAAAACTTAGTTCATGTCAAAGATTGAAAGTTTTGTATAACGTAGTACGAGCCGCTAAGTTATTATTAAGTGTGTAGATTCGATGACCTACATTTACTTCGGCTGAGCTGATGCAGGAAGTAAATCAGTTTGGATGTTTTATAATTCAGGGACATACCTACATAAATATAAAAATGTATTACTTTTAATTATGAAATAACTGATATGATAATAAATATACAAGGTAAATATCATAATACAAACAAATCATCTATATACCACATTAAAACGAACACATATACGAATATATATAATACGAATTAATTCGGCATAAATCTTTATCTACATAAATGTATAATACAATTATTGTTAGCATTCAAAATATTCCACAATAATACAAGGAGTTCCAAATCCAATTTTCAAATATTTTTGAAATTCCTGTTTTGTTTTTTAATTTTTTTTATTTAAGTAAAGCGTTATAGATACTTTCCCTTGCTGACTGGCTAACATTTTGAAATACGCAATCGACTTACTTACGGCCACGCTCGTGGTCTAGATTATAATAAACCTATTTTTTTATATAGGATAAGACAGCGGACAGACACAGGGGTTCCCTGATGGTAAGAGACAACCGTGGCCTATAGACACCATAGATGTTGTAGGTGCGCCGCTGCCCTGTGGTCGGGCTG
>DVZL01004189.1:0-13157 GCA_018236625.1 Lasaia peninsularis | reverse complement strand
GTGGATCCCTACCCGGGCGAGTTGCTGCACAGCACTCTACCACCTAGTTAATGTCACGGTGTTGGTGACAATAGACCTTTTGCTCGCCTCTTACGAGCTGCTTGGGTGAAAGGCAGTTGGCCTACCCTACAACGGAACCCGGACCAACACGGGGAAAACTAACATATCCACGACTCGTGAGTCCAGTAGATATACTAGAACACCTACGACTAGCTAAGGTACTAGGTACTACTTTAATCTGAAAAACATTTAAGAAAATTGCCCGACCTGGGAATTGAACCGGGGACATTGCGCGGCTAACAGTCCTAATATGCGACAGTCGGACCGTTACACCACAGAATCCGGAATATCAGATCTAATAAGTCCACCGGTTTCTTGTAGATCCTTGCCAGGATGAGTTCCTATATATAGAGTGCTGCTATACCAGTAGCCATTTTTGTAATTGATTCTCCTTTCTATATCCATATTATACACTTCTAAAGATCTAGAAGGACGTATTATGCAGCGTACGCGTATTATAGAGATAGTAGATGAATTTAGTATTATTCTTGTATTTCAATTTAAAATCAGTAAAACCGATCAATATAGTGATGGCAGAATAAATCGCTTATATGCATTTACAGTGATTTTGCATAGCCATAGGCACCTATCTTACTCAAAATCAAAAATGAAAACGAAAATAAAAACACGCGATTAAATCTCCAAAAATGGCTTTCGAAAATACAGCGAGTTTGCTGCGTTGATAGCTAGCGTTCAAAACTAGCGTCCAATCAAACACACCTAGCAATTGGGAACTATATTGCGAGAAACTGGATTTCAGAGATATTGTGCGAGGGAAAAAGCGCCTACAGAACAGAATTTGATGATTGTAACTTGACAAAAATAATATAATTTAAACACATACGAAAGCCTAGCTTTCAATTCGCGAAAGAAAGCGCAGATTTTTTTCCGACTTAAAATACTTATTGCGTAAAAACATACCCTCTTATAATGTGCACATCTGAAAAGTGGCCTATGGATAATTCTGATGTATAAGCAATATTATTGTAAAATTTCATTAAAATCCATTCAGTATTTTTACGTGAAAGAGTAGCAACATGTATACATCTATCCGTCCATACATAATCACTTTCGTGTTTATAATAGTAGTAGGATATATTTTAATATGTATTTTTTTTGCTTTTGGTTAAACTTTAAATTGCCTATGGAGTAATCTAGACAACAATATGTAAAAAATACAAAACAACTGAGAACCTTAACCTTCAAAGTTCGTTAAAGTATTGGGTTACATGCATATATTCGCTATATTAGTTTTTTTCTGTAATATCTTCGAGGATTATAAGCGCAACACTAAGCACAAAGTATCCAATAGTCTATCCTGAATTGAATGGTCTTACAATCTATACAAATGAATAAAATTTGAGTGTCTATATGTAATATTTAAATAACCACTTTTTATTAAACGCATATATCTATGTTTACTAGGTACATATACCAAAATAATATTTTTATAATTTATCTCTGTCTGTCTGTTTGTGCCTGCTAATCTCTGAAACAGCTGACTGATTTGGACGGGACTTTCATTGGCAGACAAGTAATGCTGCTTTTGTGTTTAGTTTAATTCGACGCGGACGAAGCGGGTACATAAGTTTTAAATGTAATCTGTAAACCAATGAACGCTTGGCTAATCAGACGACGATGAATAATACGTAAGGTTCATGAACTTTATGACCGGTGTTCGAAATCATTAACTTTTGGTTATATTATTTGTAATGGATTAAGATGAAGGGTTTAAATGAAAAGAAAATTAATACGAGAAGCAAATGCATTTCCGTTTTCATTAACTATATCTATACAAATAAATAAAATTGGAATGTTTGTATGTAATATTAAAATAACCGCTATTTACCAAATTTTAATGTATCATCCATCCATCTGTCAATCGCCATTTGTCAATCTATAAATTACAAATGGCATAGAATTCTGGGGTTCTGTTTCTTAATCTGTTATGATCAATGTAGAGTTGAGCCCTCTCTCGTTCAGTTTTGAAGGTTATGTTGAGAAATAATTTAAGGTATCCTACTGACTGATTCATAAAAAAATTAAGGTTCTGATAGTTCGGCAGCTATTGGTACATCCTAAAAATTGCTCTTCATACCCATAGACTCATATTATGTAGTCCTGACTACAAAAACATTTGTAAAAAAAAATATATCAAATACTGCCATAAATTAAGATTGATTTTGCAAAAAGGATAGGCCCATTTCCATCTATCCTTATATAATATAATCGTGTAGTTTCTGAATGTAATATTAAAAATAACAATATTCCTGAGGCAAAACTAAATTTACGAGCATGGCTACTGGAGCTGGAGTAAACTGAATATCTGGCAACCTCCTTCACCTCAGTAACATACTTAAACTCCTCTTAATGTAAATACACATTTTATTAAATATATTAACACCAGTTTAATATTTTAGTTATATGGTTTTTTAGATTAGATTGGAGGGTGGAGTAGTCTCGGTGGACTTGTGATATGCACCTCGAACTGCTTCGAATCCTGGTATTCTGGTTTCGAATGCTGGTAGTCCATGTTAAAAACCCGTCATGTAGCAATGAGTTTTTCTAACTTATGTACATTTTGTGATTATTCTTACTGTAACGGAGGAAACCCCGGTGTTGGTCCGGGTCCTCTGTGTAGAATAGACAAACTGCCTTCCTACCAGGCAGCTTATAAGAGGCGTGCGTAGGTTAACTGGGTCACTACCAACACGACCACTGGTGGTAGAGTGCTGTGCAGCAACTCACCCGGGTAGGGATCCACCGCCTTAATGACCTTGAAAAATTGGTACCCTTGTCAAATTCCATTGATTAGGTAGCCGACCCCGACATAATCCCTACAAATATTATGAATTGTGAAAGTAACTTTGTCCCTAATGTGAAAGTAACTCTATAATATGTATGTCTGTTACGCTTTAAAAAGAGGGTATGTTTTTACGCAATCACTACGTAGTATAAAACAAAGTCGCTTTCTCTGTCCCTATATCCCTATGTATGATTAAATCTTAAAACTACGGAACAAATTTTTATGCTTGAATAGATATAGTGATTCAAGAGGAAGGTTTTATGTATATAACATGTGCGAAGTCGGAGCGGGTCGCTAGTAAATTTATAAGTTGGAAAATTTCTGCCCTTTTAAAGTTACCTTTCTTATTAAAATAAAACACGAGATGAAGCCGCGTGCGGAAAACTAGTGTGATATTAAAACGTAATGAGGTTCGGACGAAGATGAGTAATCGGTACTTACTTGTGCAAGGGGCATACTAGAATAGTAGCCTCCATTCATATTTATAAGCAGCGTGTATTTCTTACCATCGGGAGATCAATCTAATTGTTTGCCTTCCGATATCATAAAAAAGCTTTCAGGACTCTCAACGGGGTCTAAACAGGCTTATTGAGAATCGCGCTGTAACAACGTGCCACTGATAAATTGTCAAGTTTGCAAACTCGAAAATTATAGAAGGCTAACTTAATATGGTTTGCATACGGGAACGTGAATACTTGTGAACATCCTTCTAATATTATAAACGCGAAAGCTTGTAAGTATGGATGGATGTATGTATGAATGAATGTATGTGCCTATAGATGTTTCTTAAACTACGATTTAGATGAAACTTTACATTAAGACAACTTAAACATGAGAATAACACATACGCTACTCTTTAACTGATTATAATAAAAAGAGAATTATTTTAAACTGAAAAAAAACTGCTCTTTAAAAGTGATCTATGTTAATTAAAATAATTCATGCAGGCGAAGCCGCTTCCGGGAAGCTAGTCGGACATAAAATTTTTCATGTTTTATTATCTATTTACAGTTAAATATTTTAAAAAAGTTAAAATTTGGGAAAAAAATAAGACTTTTTTGTATTTCCTTATCATCCCCTTGTAGAATAAATTTTTCAGTTAACAGATGCGCCTGCTCATTTACTATTTAAAATTGCATGGAGTAATACCAGAAGGTAACTAACTCTGGTATTGTTTTGCCCTTGTGCACATCTCTCTATATCCACCATGAAAATGTCGAATGAACAGTAGGATCGTGGTATCATAATCCAAAACCCCGCTGGTGGTAATCATGCTGGATTATTCCACTAGTACAGTCAGTTAAGACTAGTGATAGAGTACTAAGCACCATCTCACACACTCAAGGTAATGGTATCACCGTTTTTAGATTACGAACAGGCTCATAAGGCAACACATTGTTGTTACTTTTTGAAAATTTTAATATTTTTATCTTTTTTCCACAGAAAATGTTATATTTAATAATATTTTTTATGGAATAAACCCACGGATCTTCTTATGGCAAGAAGCGCACGTGGCCTGTAGACACCATAAATGTTTCGGTGTCATTACGGTGGTATTTTATTTACAAAAACTCGTGTACTATCAGTTGTACCGTTGATATGGCCTATTAATTTATGCTTCACTCTGACGAGGTGCCAGAAAGGAAAGCAAATAGTATTTTTCACCACAATTTTTAGTATCATTTTTATGTTTCATTTAAATTGATCAAGTAAAGTGAAATTATCCACAATAAATAAATATTACAAATAAATATAAATGTTACCTGGACAAATTACACAAATTGATCCAACCCCAAAATAATCAAATTATATGCTTGTGTTATGGGTGTTAGTCAACGATACTAATACATAGAAATACTTAAATAAACACAAGAATAAATTTAAACACCCAGACCTGGAAATACAAACTTCTATGTTCATCACACAAATGCCTGTCCCCGTCGGAAATGGAACCTGAGCCTCGCGGTTAGTCCATGCGGTTGGATTATAATGTTATAATGTATAAAGAAATAAAGCTACGCGTTGACAAAGCTGGAAAATGTAGAGTAGTAGATAATATAATCATTTGTACCTGCTGTTCCCTGTAATACAGAAAGGAAATTCTCTGCGGTTTGAACACACGGTACTGAATGCCGATGGTTTAATTTTCGCCCATCGCCTACATCTGCGTCTGTTTATGATGTACTCCCTACATTTGTTGGAGATTCACTTAAAGCCAATTAGAACTTACAATGAACGTATTCATACCACCGAAGGGTATCTGGAACGGAAAGTATATCAAGCTACGTATAGACGTAGGTAGACTTTTTAACTTAAAACAAGTAAGAATAATTTATATTCGTTACACTTGTACTTTTCTACAAAACATTAATAATAAATAATTAAAAGGTATATACGTGCACAAAACCGTCTCAAGTTCATTATAATGTGGTCCAGGTAAATGTTCATTAATTTTTTGCTCTTATTTCAAAAAATTTTAACAGATTGCTTTAAAATTCATATAATATAAATAAAAATATAGGATATACAATGGGAAAAGTCTTTTCGAGTTACTTTTTATGAAGTCTTATTAAATGGGAAAAACGCAGTCATCGCTCCTGATAAATGCCACCAGATTATCCTTTTTACGACAAAATAATAAAGTATAAGCATTTTTACGGTGGATAATTTAGTTTAATGGCCCTCAACGACAAAAAGTGGCAATTTGATTCAAAATGAAGAGACACTTTGCTAAAGAAGAGCATATTCTGGAAGATTTTTTCCGTTTTTGTGGCCAATTTATTAAACTACTTCATTAACGTATACTCGTCTTTTATAAAGAGAATTGAGAAAAAATTGTTTACAAATTCAAAAGCAGTTATTTTGTAGAAGATATTATCGTTATTGAAATGTTCATGCTAATCCAATATTAACTTTATGAAAACTCTATTTCAATGTTTCTATTGGCGTTGAAAGTATTATTTTTATCACTCACAGTCATTAAGATTAGTTCAGCTGGAGTTATATATATGTGATGCGAATAACAATCTTATAACGGGACGCTAACATAGAAAACTCAGTCAGTCTACTAACAGAGACGGTTAAAGTATTATCAGTCTCTTTAATATATGCTGTAATATATGGTAAATATATGCTGGAATGATTTTGAGACGAATTTCATGGCCGACAACATGTTTCTCAGTACGCAATGTTAGTTAATGTTGCATCATTTAAGTGTCTTCTATCATCATTTACCACAGCTAACTGAACTAAAAAATATAATTGGTACCAAGATCGTTGCCGTGTACATGTCGTTAGAAAAGGTCGAAGACGGCAAAGTACTAAAGGCATAGCGCTGGTTTTCAGTTTGGACCATAAGTTACGTATGGACTATAACACGGATTTTCAATAAACTTAGTCCCAATAGCACATTAGCTAGCTAATATTACACCAAATTATTTCATCCAATGGGTAATCGTAAAAATTAGCGAGTTTATTAATGAATCAAATAAAATATGTTCATAGCCTGTTGAATATAAAGGGCTATTTGGCATCCATAGAATAAAAACACCTGCATTTCAATTTCCTTATGTAAAATAGATTTATCAAACCAATTTATCACTGCTGCCAACACCGCTGCTATGTTTAACAACGCGCTCGCGACGGGGATTGTTCGCTCGAAATTAAATATTTCATATTTAATCATAGACCTTGGTTTTTATACTAGAATATAGACCGACTATTTTAGCTGAGGATTTATTAATTTTATTTTATCAACACCCAGAGCTTGTAAAGCAAATGTATATGATTGCTCTGCTTCAAGCAAAACTTCTTTTAGGACTTGGTACCGTGAATTTTGTCTTTAACTAAATTTTTTTTATAGTTTTCGTAGTTAGATTGTATAGTTTGACAAATCTAAATATAACAAAGCCATATTAGATACATCATTACAACTCGAGGATGGGCTAATTTTAAGATTTTTGGGTATTCGGATTTGTGTTAACCCAGATTAGAATAATAACTAATAAAAAGATTCAATCAAAAAGAAAAAAAATCACCTGTCTAATCAAAATATCTTAGACTGGGCGAGTTGAAGTTCGCGGGAACAACTAGTTACTTATAAAACTTTATGCATAATACATTTTAAGTGTATATAAAAATAAATTTGATGCATATTGTAAACTAATAAACACGATATCAATTTCTCTGTATTTTGAAATTCTCACCTGAAAATATTTGAGAATTACGTATATCAAAAACCGTGGAACGTAGACGTAAAAATAAAAAAACAGTGACTCAGTTCTCTTGCTTTAGCGTGAGGAATAACCAGGATTACCGTTGAATAATGATGATGATTAATAAGCTACTTTGAATATCATACATGTAAACATGTAAAGTACAATTTTACTTCAATTTAAGAGAATAATTACGTACAAACATACAATTTAGTTGTAAAATTTCATGGTGTCATGAAGTGGAAGTTGCAAAATTTAGTTAACTACTTATCAAATAAGTAGTTATACGTCATTAGTTTACACTTTTTACTTTTAAACATCTACTTATACTATTCTACAGTATTTATTATTTTTATTTTTAATTTTCCCATTAACCAACTTCATTTTTAACGGTATCATCAGGACTTGTAGAAATAAAGACAAATCAATTAAATGCACATCGTTCAGTGTCAGTCTGTTTTGAAAATAAAAAATAATAAATATAGTGGAATAGTAGAAGTGGGTATTTTAAAGGAAAAAGTGCATATACAATGGAATCCCAAAAAGTGCCGATGATGAAAAGTATAAATCCTAAGTCATTACTTTATTTTTAATAGAACATTGTACAAATATATTACGCTGAATATATTACACTGAAATATTCATTTAATTACGCTTCAAAACAAAACCTTTCAAAACGAATCAATCCCTTATTCATCATAAAATTTAACTAGTATTCAGTCGAAAGTCAGATAAGTGAACTTAATGAGCACGATGTTAAATTTACTTATTCAAACTAAGTGTTACTTAACTTCACCGCCCCTTCGACCGATGCGGAGTTCGCGTCTCATTCGCTTAACCAATATTCGAGTCGGGTAACTCATATTATTTTTAACAAATAAACACGTCAACAAAACGTGAATTTGTCCGCATTTTAATTCGCAAAAGACATGCCGACTAAATCTGATTTCAATCAGACTTGTCGACTAAATGTGATTTTAATCAGACACGTCGACTAAATGTTATTTTGACCACATACCTTTTTTCTGGGATTGAATAGCAAAAATTGGATGGATTTAATAAGGAGAGACAATTAGGCACCAAAATATGAATGATACGTTGCTAACTGCAGTATACCTTAATACAAATAAATATCCCAATTCCCCGTGTTGATGTGGGTTTCATGTGAAAAATATAACATCTGCCTCCCATACCAGGCAAGTCATAAGAGACGAACATAGGTTAATTGGGTCACTACCAAATAAAAATACCGCTGGTTATATGGTGTTAAGCAACTCGCCCGGGTAGGGATCCATCGGTTTACCATTACAAAAATGGCATTGTCGTGTTCCAGTCTGAGGATTAGGATTGTCGGTAGAAGTGCACATTATCTAGCTACAGGACAGCGATGATACAACATCTTGGAGTCTACAGGCCATGGATGTCTAAAACAGAAAAGCCAGTTGTTTGCTTTTTTATCCCTTATAAAACTATTGAAGTTGGAATACGACAATGACGTATGAGTGTATTACATAGCATCCCTGCCGGACAACAAAAATGTAAGACAACTTATTCGTAAGTGTTTAGTTTTTTATGCACTTATGAAAGCTCTAAAATGACTTTCTATTTTGAACCATGCAATTACTGGCGATTTTTCCATTTTTGCCCAATGACAGGTTAATAATAGTACGCGACCTGGATCAGGTACATTTTTAAAAAGGCCAGCGGCTTAGACCAACTGCTCAGTATTTTCTTTATATGAAACTGACAAGAAGAAAACATTTCTAGTTAATTTTTTTTGTATTATCCAATTTTATTTTTGGTGAAAGTGAAGAAACCTTACTCCAGATTATACGCGATACATCGTTTTGATTTCCGACAGAAACTGATGTTTGTGTAATTAATATCATATATGTGTAAAAAAAATTAATGAAATTTATCTATATATCTGTATTTATCTATTATAATAGAAAAACAAAAGCATCCATACTATTTCTATAAAAACGACAAATACATTATATAGCATCCTTTATATATTTATTTTTACTTGTTTTTAGTGTTTTTGTTATAGCGGCAACAGATATACACAATCTGTGAAAATTGTCAACTGTCAACTGTCTAGCTATGACGGTTTAATAGATAAAGCGTAGTGACAGGCAGACAGATAGCCGAACAGTGGTGTCTTAGTAGTCAAGTTTTGGGTACGGATCCTAAAAATACTCTATGTATGTAGGATATAAAAAAACCTTAAGGCTCATATGTGAAAATTTTAACATCAATCATCATCCGTACTAATATTATAAATGCGAAAGTAACTCTGTCTGTCTGTCTGTCTGTTACGCTTTCACGCCTAAACCACTGAACCGGTTTTGATGAAATCAAAGATAGAGTAGACCTTTAGGAAGGACATAGGCTTCTTTTTAACCGAATACATTAAAAAGAGGGTATGTTTTTACGCGATTAGTATTATAAGTCTGAAAAAGGCCTGCCCTTTGAAAGTTGTCTATATTATAAAAATAATTCACGCGGGCGAAGCCGCGGGCGTACAGCTAGTTATCTATAAAAACGGCAATTTATTATGTTTTTAGTATTTAGCGGCAACAGAAATGTATCATCTGTGAAAATTTCTACTGTCTGTCTATGCAGTCTGGTGACAAACAGACAGACAGACGGACAGTTCAGTACAGGACGATCCAGTTTTTTTACCCCTTAGGTACGAAACCCTAAAAAGCCAACATGATAATGGTATTAGAGGCAGTTTTTTCAGTTTTACTGAGCTTCAATTATACTTCAGAAATAGATGATAGCCTATTGGCTGTAGCCTATTCGTACCTTGTCAAAAGGTTAAATTGAAGGCATCGTGAAGTGGAAATTGCACCACTGACAGGTCTATGAGTCTGAAATATAGAAGAGGAATATCACGTACTATTTACAGCGACACAATGAACGGATATAACTAAATGGAACGGAAAGAGGCAATAGACAGGCCGCATAGCTCGGGAAACAGATAGTCGCTTGGGAAATTTTAGAACATCACTCCTAATAAATAATTTTGTTCCACGAACACCTACAGTTTGTTAGCAAATTAGCATAACTAATCCAAACTATTATTTTGTATACGTATGTGGGTATGTTCGTTGTTCTTCTTGCATGTAATTAATGTTTTTGAATGTGGATATAATCAAGGGTGTAGAGTGACTTAAAACTAATTTTTATCCAAATATCTAAACAAACGAACGAAAAATTGATGATTCAAGCACTTAGGGCTGAAATACAGTTCGCAGACGTAGGCGCGAGTAATAAGTAATAAGCTAGTAAGTAGATAAATAAATATCTCTAGACAAACGACAAAAATTGATCGAGTGCCAAAGTAAAGAAATTATATTATGTTTGTATTATGGGTCTAAATCAGCGATATAAAAGCATAGAAATAATTTTATATGTCTTGATAGCTGGAAATCGAACCTGAACCTCAAGAAAACACTAAGCCAATAATGAACAAGTATAACTTGTGGAAAGAATATCGCAATATACAAATGACACAACGCGGAAAATTTTGGCGCTTTGGAAATTTAAGTAAGTGATTTTGTATTTCAAAATGTATCATAAGCACAGCAGTTAAATTCCCAAAACAACTTATCTAGGCAAGATCATATGTTTCCTTCATTTTGTATCAAATCTTGCAACTTGAAGGTGTCTTTTGAATAATATTCGTATGATTTTTTATAGTATAAGACAACGAACAAGCACACGGGTATCCTGATGGTAAGAGACAACCGTGGCCTATAGACACCATAGATGTTGTGGGTGCGCTGCTGCCCTGTGGTCGGGCTGCTAGACCTTATGTGCAAGTCTACCGGCTACCTTACCCTCCGGACAGGAACACGACAATGTCATTATGGCGGCAGGAAAAGGTAAGGCGGTGGTAAGGTGGTAATCTACCCGGGCGAGTTGCTGCACAGCACTCTACCACCTAATTAATGTCACGGTGTTGGTGATAATAGACCCTGTGCTCACCTCTTACGAGCTGCCTGGGTGGAAGGTAGTTGGCCTATTCTACAACGGAACCCGGACCAACACGGGGCAACTACTACTAAACAACTATAGTGCAGTGCCGGATTAGCCATATAGCAGGAGGCAGCAAATGCTACGGGCCCCGCGCTTTGGAGGGCCCCGCGCTTGTGCCCAATAAAAACCCACAAATATGAAAAATATGTAATGGAAAAGCTTCTTAGCTATTCTCAAAGTTAGCGTTGGTAAATATACAAATGCATCTAATAAAAAGCGGTTATATTAATATTACATACGGACACTCCAATTTTATTTGTATAGATAGTGTTGGTTAGGCAGTTGAAATGTTCAAAGATTTCTGTTGCAAAAACTAAAAACAGAATAAGATAAATATATAAAGGATGCTCCTCGTCGTGATGGTGAACCGTGATGAATTAAAAGTTTCAATTTTAGATGATGTATTTAAATGTTGCTATAACAAAAAAATACTAAAATCAGAACAAAATAGTTATTTCAGAGAGCTCCCATACAATAATTTTTTTTTCTGTTTTTATATATCGTACGGAGCCCATCGCGCGCGGTTCCGACTCGCACTTGACGAATTTCATTATACATATAGATATCTAAAGCTTTATTGGCATGATTCGAGGGATGAACGAACGGATACGTAACAAAACTCTCATGTGTATTTCGACCTGCATTAGTTAACGTATTGCTTGTGAAATGCGCTCGACTTGTAGTTTATTACTGAGCTACTGCACTACAGCCAACTATACTAATGGAACATTAAAAGACAGTTTACTCCGACTCTCATATATAATCTTAACTGGTCTTTTCACATAGTTTTCATGCGGGATCATATTATTGTTTTGATTTAATCAAAATTAAAAATCATTTATTAAATATTTAAAAAAATATTTGTAGATTTCCCCGTCTTGGTACGGTTTTTTTTCGAAACGTTAATCGCTGTATACATGGACGAAGCCAGGATCATTTTCAAGGGGGTGCATTCTCGTCGCGTAGTGGGGTGCTTGGTTTTTAAAAAATCATAATCATTCTATAGGCAACTAAATATTAGAGATTAGTTATGAACCACAGTATAATGCACCCCACGCTGTTTACTCTGAATTGAATTATTTTGTTAAAAACTTAAATTTGGTTTTATCCCCCTGTAACATGAACTCTTCATAACTTAGAATTATTTTCTAGTTTTTAGCTGTACAAGAAATAAAAGCGTGTTTTTAGTTTTTTTTAAACTATTATTTATTCATGTATATAGACAGCAAACAAGCCTAACGTTAAAATCTACCGTCTACCCTACCTTCCAGACCAGAACAGCGGCAGGATTAGGCAGGGTGGTGGATCCTTCCCTACCTAGACGAGTATAGTGTAAAAAGAAGAAAAAAGTGCCATCACGCCTATTATCCCTGAAGGGGTAGGAAGAGGTATGCTAGTATATCCACGACTCGTAAGTTTAATAGATATACTTGAACACACCCACGATTAGCCAAGGCACTAGGGCTCTGATGTGATAGGTGGCAAGTTTATTGCCACTTCGGGCACATTTCAATCCCGGGCAATGTAATACTTACTCCGAAAAATCTAAAAATCATTTTAAGAAAAGTTGCCCGACCTGGGAATCGAACTCGGGACCCTACGTGGATAACGGTCTTAACAGGCGACACCTGTACCGTTACACCACGGAAGGTCAATAAAATGTAAGACAGGAAGATTTTATTAGACAATTTCAAAAGTACACCGATACTCGAAAGGTCAAGGGGACACAAACAATAAATTCTCTTTCGTTTTAAGCATAAGAGCTCTTGACAAATTTTCCTTTTATGGCGTAAGGAAATTGTTGAGTAGTCTCATCGTATGGCCTTTTATGAGCAGTTCAGGCTGCTCTGTTAATACTTTTCTTTAATGCAAACGGTTTTTGACGGTAAGAACTATTACTGCCATAATAGCGTCCGTGCTCGCCATTGTCGTGTTCTGGTTTGGAGAGTAGGGTAGCTGGTAAACTTACTCACGAAAGAGGCTTACCATCCCAGCCTCAGGTTGGCAACGCACCATTTCCACCTTCGGTG
>DVZL01004188.1:0-13159 GCA_018236625.1 Lasaia peninsularis | reverse complement strand
TGTTTTGCCGTTTCTTCTCCTGACTGGCTAGGCTTGGAAACGGTGGTAGTTTATGGTAGATAGGGTTAAAATAAGTCAAGTAAAATAATGTTTTTCTATAGGTAATAAAATAACTGCTATATAATATATTGTTTAATATAAATAATATATAATAAATTGATTAATAAATAATGTTTTAAAATATTTGCACTCCACATTGTGGTAGAATATGTTGGTATAATTAAAAACTTCTATTTTGTAACAACTTTTAACACACATATTCTGCAAATGAATAAATTTCATTTCATTTCATTTCATTTATATTTAAATTGTTATATTGAACCGGTTAAATAAAACATCTGCAGTATATGTATTTATTGTTTTAGTAGAAGTTAGGTATTTGTAGTAGAAAGCAAAATACGTTTAGCTCAATTTAAAAAGAAATAGGTACTGTAAAATAATTGATGATTTGCAATAACGCCATCTGTTTAACATTGTAGAATTAATTAATAATTAAAAATCTATGAATTTATACTGCAGGGTAGGTAAAAAAAATACCAATTATACTTTGCAATCCAGAATACGACAATGGTTGTAACGAATGCTATAACATAGGCAAATGGGTGGATGATTTAAACGAGTTTTCGTCGCATAGTCACGGTGTTTGTGATGAATTAACTCTCGCGTTTTACTCAAGTAGGCATGACCTAGTTTTCAAAAGCCCAGAACCAGAGAAAGCTGAGTACGTGCAAGATCAAAAGAATTAAGTGAATTTTTACATTCTTTGAATATTTTTCTCAAAAGGCGCTGAATATTTGTTGTTATGTTAATGTGAACTAGAGGGGAACAAAACCAAAAACAGGTAAAAGTTAATATATCCCGTTGAAAGAAAATAGCAAAAGCAATCTGTAAACAACAGCGAAGTAGGTCAAGACGGCTTGAAAAATATCACAGTGTAACAGACAATGGTATTATGGAAAATGAGTTTGTAATATCGGCGAGAAGGTGGGATTTACGCGTTTTGTTTTCTTATATTCGCTAATACTATTAGAATTGAAATTGAGGTTTGGATACGGTAAATATAGTTTTTTATTACATTAATGAAGCAATAATTGAATATCATCACGCCCATGTCCTGTAGGCAGAGATACATTCACTCATGATTATCCAACGATATTAGATTCCATCATGAGAAATGTGGCAAGTCCGCCGCTATATCTGCCACAAGTCTCGGTTTTATCATAAGAGCGCTCGAAAGAAATCTACTTGAGTTACAAAAATTTTTGGTACATGGCGGGGCTCGAACCTGGACTATCGAAATGATAAGAAATATTTTATGCTCTGGTTTGGAGGGTAAGGTAAATAAATCACGTTTGTTGTTTGGGAGCACCTTTATCTATTTATTTTTTTCGGTGTTTAGTATTTGTTGTTGTAGCAGCCACAGAAATACATCATCTATAAAATTTCGACCTTATAGTTATCACGATTCATTAAATATGACCTATTGATAAATACAGAGACAGATTAACATTTTCCAGGAAGCTCGTAAGAGACGAGCATTGGTTAACTGGGTCACTACCAACATGAATACTGGTGGTAGAGTACAGTGCAACAACTCGCCCAGGGATCCCTACCTATTCTTGCACCATAATGACATTGTTGTGTTCCCGTCCGGAAGGCAAGGTAACCAGTAGACTTGCGCATTCCATCTACCAGCCCAAACACAGGACAGTGAGATGTCTATAGGCTTCGATTGTCTCTTACCAGTAGGATACCCGTGTGCTTGTTCGCTGTCTTATCCCATAAAAAATAATTCGCTTATATATTAATAGTAATTTTTCAAGCCATAGACTATATCCACTAGCCATATCAGATAACATTGAAATGACGTTTTTTGATCTAATTAATGGAGTACCAATTAGGAAACTCATTAGAAACATTTAACTCGAAAGTCACACATAACTCAATCGTGCCAGGGGTGAGTGACGTATTAAAATTAATTAGTTGAGGCCCAAAGGTTGTTGGTAAATTTTACGCTCCGCCTACGCAAATATTGCAAACGTTGAGGAGTTTTGGAAAGTAAGGGTTATTAAAAATATTTTAGATTTATGGGCACATAGACTAAAAACACACTATTTCTTATAACTAATATAACCTTGTTTTTTAATAAATATTTTCACCTAATAATTAATGATTGGCAATAACGCCATCTGTTTAATATTTCAGCACTAATTACTGATGATTGCAACATCGAACATTTAAATATTATATACCTAAATAGAAAAATATATTTATATGTTTTTTACCTTAATTATTGAAGTCTTGTAGTAATAATACAGCAGTACAGTAGTAAAAATACAATTTTCCCCGTGTTGTTTCCGGTCTTCTGAGTAGAATAAACTATCCTCCTTACTAAGCAGTTCGTAAGAAGCGAGCAAAGGTTAACTAAATCATTCCCAATACTAGTGGTAGAGGGCTGTACTGCCACTCCCCGGTTTTAACCACCTCAATTATTCCTGCCACCGGAGGGTAGCGTAGCCGATAAATAACAGCTACGAGCATGGTGTCTATAGGCCACGATTGTCTCTTACTATCTGGTGACCTGTAAGCTTGTTTGCCATATTATTCCATAAAAAGGAAAATATCACAAACTTTCAAGTTGAAACTGCCTTATTTAATACGAGCTTTGAGTGAATTATTTTAACAACATAGAGTAGATTTTTTTCGACTCATAATACTTATTGAAAACATACCCTCTTTCTAATATAGATGGTTAAAAAGTATCCTATGTGTTAGTCCCGTGTATAAGCCCATGTACTATATCATATTGTGAATTCTCCCCAAATCAACATTAATACTGCATATTGATTTGGGGATCCACCCATACTTACAATCTTTCACGTTTATATTATTTTGTATTTTTTATGGAATTCAAAAAAATATTTCTCACTATAATTAGATTTTAAGCAATTTTAATAATCATAAATGTAATGATTGTAATATTTAGCAATTTCTCAATCATTTATTATTCAACATTTATTAAACAGCATCAGCCGCTGGCTACAGCTTGTATATGACATTGAAATGACATCTACATAGATCTAATTAATTGAACATCAATCAGGGAACTCATTAGAAACATTTAACTCGTAAACCACACATAACTCACTCGTGCCAGGAGTGAGTGACGCATCAAAATAATTACCTTCTTATGCTTATGCTTGTGTTATGGGTATTAGTTAACGGTATTAATACATAGAAACATTCAAATAGATAACAAAATAAATTTAATAAGCAGCCAGACCTGTACACGCCATAGGGGAACCACATAATTTGTTAAAATGGATGACCCATCATTTGAAAGAGTAGTATCCGGATAGGTACCCATTTATGCATTGCAGTGTAGACTATTCTGGGCCTATGATCATTTTGATTTTTGAATCGCAAGGGAAGAGGTGCCAAGAAGGTGGCCTTATCGCCAAAGTCAGCGATTTCATCCAGGTATGGAACAAAAGTCAACGAAATATTGACTAATTCTAAACATAAACATAAAATCAAACACGGTATTGGTGTATTTAATATAATTTATATAAAACGCAATCAAAAGTGATCGCAAATCATATGAAACAAAATAAAAAATAAATGAATTTGTATTGTATTTAAATAAAAAAAAAATTGTAAACATAAAAGTTTGGAAATATATCACAGTGAACTTAGAAAATTACATTTATATCTATATTTATATCTAGACGTTGAAAGCCCGCTCAAATATTTTCAGGTAGTGGAAAAAGCTAGAAGCTTTAAAAAAACAATTTTTTTTACATTCAAATGAAATTAACATCCTATTAATACTTTATACGCGAAAATTTGTAAGTATTGTTGGATTAACCATGGATGGAATAGAAACCAGGGAAACTCAGTAGTACTTGGTGGGGTACGAACAAAGACTATTTAAGTTGTTAGCTCTAACCACTAAACCACAGAGGCTTCTTACAATAAAATAATAAACACGCTTTTGTGTACCAAATTATAAAAGTTGTCTTCACCCTTCCATTATTTGGGTTCCGTACCCAAAGGATAAAAACGGAATCCAATTACTAAGAAATCGTTGTCCGTTAGTCTATCTGTCACCAGGCTGTATCTCATAAACCATAATTAGCTAGATAGTAGAATATTTACAGATTATGCATTTCTACTGCTAAAACAACGAATGCATAAAACAGAAAATAAGATATATAAGGGGTACTTATTCCTATACGACAAACGTGATTTCAATGACGTTTTATAGATAATATGGAACCCGTCGTACGCGAGTTCTACTCACACTTGGCCGGTTATTAAGAATACACTTAACGCAAACCAAGTCATTAGTTAATTAAATATTTTACTAACAGCGCTTTTTTCATAACATTCGTGTCACTTAATACTTTGGGATCTGGTTAAATTCAATTATCTGATTACAGTTCTACATCATTCCCCTCTGTTTATAGAATCTAAGCCAATTATACACAATGCCATTTATATTAGTAGGGGCACCAGTGGTGTTAAATGAGGCTTTACTTTAGCGTTTTGGGTATCGATGCAATTACAAGGTAGAAGTAACATGCTATCCATGCGATCATCTCTTCAGCAGTAAAATTATCAACAAAAAACCATCATTCAATAAAATATTAGACAAATAATAAGACAAAATAACATTTGATTGCCTATTTACCCTAAATAAGAATAAAAATGTGTGAGGTATTCAATAGTGATTTAATGTGACTCTAGGATAAATTTCATTATAGAAGTTAACCAGTGAAAAGTGAAGGAAATTTGATCTCGAAACTCAAAAATTGCGTGCGTGTGATTCTTGTAAAGCCAGTTTAGTCAAAATTGGTACAACATACATATAATAATGTTTGCACTAAGTCAATGTTATGTGTGATTTCTGGTAACAAAACACAAAACTTTACATTCTTTATAATGGAAGTAATAAGCTGATTTTGAATATTTTATTACACAATTCATTTATTCCGTTGTTCAATATTAGAACTAACTGACAAACTATATTTATTTTAAAAAATACATCTATGTTGAACATTGTAGCGGCATTGATACATATTTCTTTTACTTACTTTTGATAATAAAATATTTTAGGAACTTGAAAGGGACTAGGTGTTTTTTTAAATATTTTTATTAATTTTATCCATAAAGTAAACCGTTAGGCTTATTAATGTATAACTTATTAATTAAGCGCTTATTCAAAAGTACGACTTTGTATCTCTTTTACTGCATTAAACTCGAAGTATCAGATATATTAAACACATTATTTTTAATACCTTAACCTTAATGTTTGATTTGTGTCCTATCTAGGTGTGACGAGCAAATTTTAAATTTCAATCATGGCCTCCCCTACTAAAGAGGGTGTTTATTACATTTGTGTTAACTTGCTGCTTTAGGCTCCATAAATAGATTGACGCGCCAAAAGTTTAATCAATAAATCCAAACTCATTAAAATTATATCGTTAAATATTGTCGTAAATTTTGTCGTTATTGTCGTCAAGTTTTAACTTCCTTCTACTACATGAGCACATTGAAAATCTGCCAACACTGCTTCGTAATTTTCTTTTACTGGATTCGAATTTTTTTTTTTAAATAAGTACATCAGAATTACTTCCAATATCGGAAACACATACATTTATTCATAACACATCAGCTACGTCGGGAATCAAACCTGAGTCTTGCGGATGATCTCAAACAATAGTCAATAAAATTTAACAAGCTTCGAATTCTACAATAACTTGGACTCAGACGTCAAGCCTTCAATAGTAGGAGTAGATAATAAGATATTATCATGTTTTTTAAGCTAACATAAGTTTAACTGACGATTTCTAGGAACTTCTAATGATTTTGTAGTCTCATCATCATCATCTTGGCGTAAATTCCGACGAGAGACAGGGTCTACCTTTATACTCTTTCATGTCGTCAAGCCATATGAATTACCATAAGGGCTTATTAGCTACTAGCTGTGCCTGCGATTTCGTCCGCGTTACAAAAAATCGCCAAAAAAATTCTTGTTCGGGGGCCCCCTTTAGTATTTGTTTATTCTGTTTTCAGTTTTTGTTTTTATATATATTATATTTTTTATAGTAATGGAAGGCAAACAAGCAGACGGATTTCTTGATGGTAAGAAATACACGCCGTCTATAGACACCAAAGGTGGTGGTGCGTTGCCAACCTGAGGCTGGGATGGTAAGCCTCTTGCGTGTGTATGTTTACTGACTACCCTACCCTCTAGACGTGAACACGATAATGGCGAGCATTGACGCTATTGTGGCAAGAATAGGTAAGGCGGTGGTACCATCCGGGCGAGTCGTTGCAAAACTCTACCACCTATTCAATGTCACGATGTCGGTGACATTAGATCCTGTGCTCACCTCTTACGAGCTGCCTGGGTGGAAGGCAGTTGGCTTATTCTACAACGGAACCCGGACCAACACGGGGGATAGCTATAGCTTGTTATAGCTGCAATACAAGCACATCTTTGAAGATTTTATTTTTCTAGCTACCACGGTTCATAAGATACAGCTAGGTGACAGACAAACGGGGTTTTATAGGGCCCCTTTTGTACCCTTTGGGTACAGTAACCTAAAAAAGAGTATATTATTGTTTAAATCTTAAGTGCATAAATGGGTCATATGTCTTTTGGGATAATGTTTAATTTAGCTTGCATGTTATGCTCTCAACTCTCTTCGATGCTTAATGAATTTATGTCTAAGTTTGTTCCCAGGATATTCACGTTGGGTAACATTGATGAGCTTTTCCTAAAGCACTATTAAAGCATACGGATTATTCTAAACCTGATAATGGCGTACTTTAAGACTTCAAAGATACACTTTATCTATCTACTTGTTTGATACAGCTAGTACCCGCGACTTCGTTCACGATTTTAATAATGACCTATCGATATTTTTACTCGTAAGGGTTATGGCCAGATTTTGATTTTAAAATTAATTTCCATATCCACGGAAACCCCTTTAGTGAACAGGGTAGTTATAGGCTATCAACTACTCGCTAGCCAGAGTATGTCCATTTTAAAATGATGTGTACCTTTAAAGATACCCGTACATTCCGAGTTTTAATTTATTATGGACATTGGATCATTTTGGAGTAACGCTCGCGGACCGCATTCGTAATAGTGTAATCAGAGAAAGAGTGGGATTGAAAGAAATTGACGGTATAAAAATGAAAAAAGGCCTGCTCCGATGGTTCCGTCATGTAGAAAGAATGAAAGATGAAAGATTAAGAAAACAGAGACCTATACAATACGAAAATGGATGGATGTAGGTGAATGTGGAGGCAGGTGTGAGGGGATCGTGACTTTGACACTCTATACTCTCTGCTTTCGCCGCAAGGGACCTGGCGTGAAGATATGTATGTATAATACCTTATTATTTTACCCTTTCCTACCCTTCACTTAGCTAACTTGGTTAAGCAATATTTCATATTTTATGAAGTCCGTATAAAAACTTTACACCTGAAGTTAAAACTAACTTATTAGGGATACCCATTAAAAATTACCAAAGCTAAATGCAAGCTGTAACAAAGTTATAAAGCAAATATTTTGTGGCAGTTGGCAACACTGTTTTATCGCTTGGGCACCCTCGGCTGAAACAGAGCGCAACCAAGTCATTAAGTAAGCCAACTCTCATTATAATTTGTCATAAAAGCTAAGGCTTGGTAATATACTGAACCATTAGTTGAATAGTATTTTAGCTAAAATATTTTCATTTAATATATTTTTGTAACTTTTTAAAGATTTCATAATGTTTTTGTTAAAATAATTTCATTGTTTAACATTATCCTAAAAGTTACAAATATATTTTGATTCAATACATTTGTGTTACTTTTACTACTCGGTAGTATTTTAACTAAAACATTTTCATTAATCACATTTTCGTGAATGTTTTAGGATTAATCTTTAAGCTGAAATATTTTCGTTTAAAATATTTTGTTACTTTTATAATTCCACAGTATTATTTGCAGGTGAATATTTTCGTAAAAATGATTTTGTAAATTTTAGGATTATATATAATAAATTATCTAAAATACGTTTTTGTAATTCTTTGAGGATTATATAGTATTCTAGCTAACATATTTTCGAAACATTTTTGTATCTTTTAGGAATCCATATTTAGTAATGTAACTAAAATATTTTCCTCTTCGTATTTACCATAGTTTCCTTTTATTATACCATAGCATATGAGATAAACTATTTTAACTTAATACGTTTTCGTCATTTTTGGGAATTGGTGGTAGAAATCCAGCTAAAATATTTTTGTTATTTTTGTAAATTTTGGTACATCATAGTATTTTAGCTAAAATAATATCATTAAATACGTTTTTATAACCGATTTAGGATCATAAGGCTCTACTGATATTAGTATATTTGTTACTATAACAGCAGACATTAAACCATCGACACCGCTAATGTTGCAGGTGCGTTGCTGTCCTGTGACCTCTTAAGTCTAATGTGTACTACCTTTCCTAGTGGCTATCATTATATCCAGAATAGAACACGATAATGTTATTATCACTATAGGAACTGGTAAGGCGATGGATTTCTACCTAAACAAGTTACTACACTGGTCTCTACCACCAGTAAAAACCACCACCAGTTATCTCTCAAATGAATGAAATCAGCTTGAACATATTTTAAAACAAAAGCTTTTATTCCATTTGTCCGGAAAGCTTCCTAGTTTTTTTTTGTACTGTTTGGGTTTGATGGGTCAATATCGTTTTTAAATATTGGTTAAAAATGTACAATGTTTTATAATGAAATAATATTTATTAAACGAGGAGCTGATAAATGCAGTTGTGACAATGTTTTCCTATCTTTAAATGAAAAACGTTTGTGTTTCATAAAAACCGAGGTTCTGGGTTCAATCCGCGTGAAAAATATTGTTATGAACCCTAGTTTTAGCAAATTTCAAATAAGAAACACGTGTACGTACTTTTTACTACATTATTTTTTACTAACAATATTGTTTGTAACTTAAGTGTTAGTGTTATATTTTTTCAAAAATACTGTATTTTGAAACTTATCTATCAATAGTTATAAACTAAAGTAACCCAGCCTTCTACGTTGGAAAGTATTTTTGCCGTTTTCAAACTTAAATTGGATGTCCTGTTTTCATTTTATTAACGTGAATGGAAGCTTGATTGAATAATGGTTTAGTTTCTGATCCATTTAAGTAAACTAATATGCATATAATATTTTGTAATACTTTAATTTTTGACTATTTATAAGAGTACATTCACGCCTATTATCCTCGAAGGGGCATTTTTTTATTATGGTGTAAAGAAGCAATGCAGCTAATGTAATAAGGAATGGCTTAGACTACTTTTATTTCAGAAAATTAAATAAAAACGTGGATGAAGTCGCGGGCACAGCTAGTGATAAATAAAGATAAATCGAGGAGATCAACCACAGAATAAGATTATTTTGGATGATTCCACCAGCCATAAATCATAGATATAAGGTCAATTTACTGTGATCTTTTGTACGGAAATGCTCGTTACTACCTCCGTTAGGTTTAACTAAAGATTTACCTCAATTTTGTCTGGATAGTTTTTTTGATAAGCGTCGTTTCCTGTGTTGGCCAGGGTTCCCTGTGTTGAATAGACCATCTGCCTCCCTATTGGCAGCTCGTAAGAGACGAGTATAGGTTAACTGGGTCACTACCAACATGGCCACTGGTGGTAGAGTGCTGTGCAGCAACTCGCTTAAGTAGGGATCCACCGTCATACCACATCTGTGGTGTTAAAGGCCACGTTTGTCTCTTACCATCAGGATACCCATGTGCGTATTGGCTAACTTATCCAATAAAATAAGAAGGTAATATAGGGTAGTATATAATATATTTATCGAAATAAAATAGTTGAATGGTAGTAAGCTCATCTGTCTGTTTGAAAAAATTCAGAATTGGCCCTCTGCAAGAAATATTTATAAATCTGGTCGGTTTTAAGGAATTTTGATTTGGACCAACTAAACCGCAATCTTAAGATCTTATTATTCTGTTTAAGTACCCTTAATGTTTGCTTAATTATCCTTTTCCCTAAACCACATTCCTTTTTAATTGTGTAATTCTGTTGCTATGTTTACAAGACATACTTTCAAGTACTTATCTCTAAAACTCGCAAACCGTTTTCATGTCTTTCTTGTTCAAATTTTTTTATGAGATATATAGCAGGCTGCCTTTGCTTGGGTGGAAATATAGCCTATGTCATTCAGTGACAATTCCCTGTATTTTAAATCTTTAATATCTTCGAATATCTAATACCTTTATACGAGCAATTATTATTTATTATATATATATATCAACGATCTCGGAATCGGCTCGAACGATTTTCTTGAAATTTTGTATATAGGGGATTTCGGGGGCGATAAATCGATCTAGCTAGTTTTATTTTCAAGTTTCTTTTATTAATTGTGTTTTCATCGAATAAAAACCTATATCATTATAATACAAAGCTAAATTTCGCCATTACTTGCAAAATTAGAATAGAGCAGTTGGGAAATCGGGCCCCTCAGTATGCAGAAACTCGGGTTCGAAACCCAGTCTGATTGTTTCTTTTTTTAAATTTCTTCTTTTTATGAGAAGACTGTTCCAGGACACAGAAACAAGAAAAATATAGTAAATTTTGTCAAATATTATTCCAAGAAACTGTGTTGTACCTACTAACGAAACACCGAGCAAAGCTCGGTCATCCAGGTACTATTCATTAAAATATCATGCCATATTAATCTATGTTAAATGTACAATGTCTTTGAGATCCTTAATTGAATAAGGATTATTGTGGTGTGGCGTAAGATCGTGTCGTAAATTAACTATTATTTCCAGTAAAAAATAAAGCATAAAATTGGTTATTTTGGATTAACCCTAAAAGATAGACAAATGTCATTGTAGATTTTTTTGTAGAACTTTATAAGATGTCCAATACTGTATTACATATTTTTGATTTATCTCGTAGTGTTTAGCCAGCGTTTGCAATGTAAGCGTTAAAAATGCACCTATTTACGAAATCTCAAAAGTTACCAGTGGTCTATATTATACATGTGTTATACAAAAAACTTTCATTTTAAATTATTCTATCTATTACGAGAAACCGCATCGAAATCCGTTGCATAGTTTTAAAGATTTAAACAAATGTAAGGACAGACCGGCAGAAGAAAGCAACTTTGTTTTATAATAATATGTAGTTATACAGCGAATCGTACGGCTTTTCTAATGGTAAGAGACTACCGTTGGCTAGCCGGTACCCTACCCTCCGGAACGGAACACGACAATGTCATATTAGATCCGTTTTCGAGATCAAGATTATAAATAAATATACAAGAATTTCTGGTTTAAAAATATTAGATATGGTGCGGAACTCTTCGTACGCCAGTCTAACTTGCACTTGGCAGGTTTTTTCAAAAATTTTAGCACCTTATTGTAGGTTAGCTACACGATTAAAATTTTGTGAGTTTTGTTTGTTTGTTTGTTTGTAAGTCTCACTACTAAGAAAGCTGTGTATAAAAAATAAAAGATGGTGAAATAGAAACGAACTGTCACTGCGAAAAGGAATATTTCAATTTGAAAATCTAAGATAGCCGAACGATCCCGTTGGGATTTTTACTAAGACCCGCACTGCGGAAGTGTTTCTTTAGATTTGTACGCAGATTTTGGAGGTTATATTTTAAGCATTAGTGAAAATCCATACTAATATTATTGATTGGAAAGCGTATGTGTCTGTCCGTCTTTCCCTTTAAAACGGAGGGGCGAATTGACGTAATTTTTTAAGTGGAGATAGTTAAAATGATGGAGAGTGACGTAGGCTATTTTCTTCTCTTTTTTACCTGCTATTTTTATAACGTTAATTTTTGTGTATTGTAACTTTAAATTCTTTTGATTAATTTTTTTATTGTACTTTGGACTTTATGTCTGAAATTAAAGAATTATTATTATAATTCAAGAACGGCTGAACCGATTTGGCTTAAAATTAAAGGGTAGTTAGAAATGGGGGACGGATATAAAATACTTTTTATTCCGTTCCGTTCTCTTTAAATTTTGTATGCATATCGGGTAGGTCTAAGAATCCGTTAACATCTATTTTTCATATTCCTGTATAGTTTGTTTCAATTTTTCGCTCGTCTATCGACGTCACGGCGAAAATACTTTTTAATAAACACAATACTTCGTAGAATAAAGTTATATTTGTACAGAAAACTTTTCAGGAGTGCGATTCAAAAATTGTCAAGTACAATATTAGCAAAAACCTTATTGCTTTTCTATACACATTATTTTGTCATAAAAAACATGTCATTTTTTTTATTTTAGCAAAATATTATGAATATACTTTTATGAAAATCCGCCAAAGCGAGACCATTATCTATGAAAACGCTAAAAAAATCAATTTTTTTGTATGAGAGCACCGTTTGTATATTTATTTCATTCTGTTTTTAATATTTGTTTTTATAACGGCATCAGAAATACATCATCCGTGAAAATTTAACTCTAGCTATTAAGGTTTATGAGATACAGCCTGGTGACAAACAGAAAGACCTCTTTGAATACAGATTGAATCCTAAAAAACCTTTCTTTTCCGCCGTGAATTGAAAATAGTAGAATGCATGTCCTTTTATATAGAGCTATCAAAGATTTCTTGTTCAAAATATTGTAAACCACTCGTAAGAGTTCAGGCGAGACGCAAGGCTTTGAACGCGGAAACCGAGGTGTAAGTTCGCTGTTCTGTCTTGCTTGCGGTTGCTTTGTACGAACCGCAACCGCTCGAATACATATCTTTACATGTAGGTATAGTTAAAGTAGATACTTAGCGTAATGTATAATAAAGTGATTTTTGAAACAAATGTAGATTGATTTAAATATATGGTTGAACAATACAGTGACTTTATACGGTTCCACAACTAAAGAACGGAACCCTATTACTAAGACTTCGCTGTCCGTCTGTCTGTCTGTCTTTCTGGCACCAGGCCGTATCTGATAATTAGTAAGTACATAGGTGACTTTAAGAGAGCGGCACTTCTTAATAAAACAGATTTTTTTTATAGTATAAGACACACGGGTCTCCTGATGGTAAGAGACAACCGTGGCCTATAGACACCATAGATGTTATAGGTGCGCCGCTGCCCTGT